>JAKOOJ010000014.1:6454705-6562205 GCA_022577455.1 Arizona elegans
TTAGCTTCTTGTCTACCCCACGTCACCGCTGGCCTTGCTTTTAGGATAGATTGTCATTTCTCCTACCCCAGATCTGATTTCATCTTTAACCTTTTTTCCCCCCTGTTGAATTTCCCTTGACCTCTGCGCCGTGCTGTGATTTGGCGAATTTGCTACTTTTTCACTTTACATCATTCCTTTTCTTTATTTTCTTTTGTGATAGGGAAGTGGGACGCCCCCTTGGCAATCTGTCAGTGCCAAGCTCGGCTGCATCCTTTCACTGAGTGATTGCTAACCAGACTGACAGTCCTTAAAACAAGTATGCAGTTAAGCTGCTAAGGTAAGATATGCTTGCATTCTTTACTGAATACCTCCCCTCCTTTCCTTGTTTCCCTGGCATATCAGGCCCTCTGGATTGCTGCTGCTTGGTAATGATTCTTTCTTCATTAGGAGAAACTTCTGTCTTCCAGATGGGACTGGCAAGGGGAGGAATTTGACTCCTGGTCTTTCAGTTGTAAAGAGGGTAGGGAAGAGACTTTAAAAATGGGCCCCGGTGTGGAGATGAAATGCAAAACCCTGGTTGCTGCTTTCTAATAAAAAAGAAAGTACGGGTGCCAAAGGTTTGAGGCAAAATCTTCACACTTGAAATTCAATGTGGTTCTCCATCGAATCCATATCTCTAATGTGTTTGCAAGGTTCAAATTCATTGGGCATAGTTTAGCCTCTCAAGCATCTGGGAATTGACAGGTTGCAGTGTGCACACACTCTTATTCATTGTGGCCTTTAGGACTTACTGATGGAAGGAAAGTTTGTTGTTGTTAGTTGTGAAGTTGTGTCTGACCCATCGTGATCCCATGGACAACCTTCCTCCAGGCCTTCCTATCCTCTACCATCCTCTGGAGTCCATTTAAGGTCCCGCCAACTGCTTCAGTGACTCCATCCATCCACCTTGTTCTCTGCCGTCCCCTTCTTCTTTTGTCCTCAATCTTTCCCAGCATTAGGCTCTTCTCCAGGGAGTCCTTCCTTCTCATTAGGTGGCCAAAGTATTTGAGTTTCATCTTCAGATCTGGCCTTCTAAAGAGCAGTCAGGGTTGATCTCCTCTAGGCAGTGGTGGGATTCAAATAATTTAACAACTGGTTCTCTGCCCTAATTATTTCTTCCAACAACCAGTTCACCAAACTGCTCAGAAAATTAACAACTGGGTCTCCCGAAGTGGTGCAAACTGGCTGAATCCTACCACTGCCTCTAGGACCGACCGGTTTGATTGCCTTGAAGCCCAAGGGACTCACATGAGTCTTCTCCAGCACCAGAGTTCAAAGGCCTCAATTCTTTGGCGCTCAGCCTTCCTTATGGTCCAACTTTCACAGCCATCCATTGCAACTGGGAAAACCATAGCCTTGATTATACGCACTTTTGTTGGCAGGGTGATGTCTCCGCTTTTTAGTATGCTGTCTAGCTTTTCCTGGCTTTCCTCCCCAGGAGCAAGCGTCTTTTAATTTCTTGGTTTTAATTTCCTTGGAAGGAAAGTTTGTAAATGTCCACAAGTCTCAGAGGAGCACCAGAGTCGAACCATTCATACCACTGTTGTTCATACTAAGCACCTCCCTAACTAAATGTCTGTTGCCCAGTTTGTATGCAGGGAAACAATTAACTATGTCAAATTGCCTCTAGCTCTTATCGATCCGAGGGAAACTTTTGAAATTTGTTCCCATCACAGGTCTTCAGTATATTTCTGGTAGTATCATTTACTAGGGTGACCCACAACCACAACAGATCCTCGCTGTTTTCCTCCTATTCATATACTCACCCAATGGCCTACTATCCCAAACTACAACTGTAGGTCTTATGCATGTTGAGTTAATTTATTCAACCTGCAAATAGGCTTTCTTGGTAGACAGGTTAAATTTTGTAAATAGACTATGTCCAACACTCCTCGAGGTGTAGTAAAACCATCTACTTGTGAGTAACTCTGCTGTCAGTTTGAGTAGCTTTTGATAAACCAAATCAGAGGTGGAGATTGGATATAGCTTTCCTGAAAGCTGGAGTCAAAGTCATAAATTATTCTGCCCCATCATTTGTTCATAGACTAAAGCCATAGATCTTTGCCTGACATTACTGAAATGGAGAAAAAGGGAAAGTTAAAAATAAAATGAAGCATTTAAATCTTTGCGGTGGATAACTCTCGGGTGATAATCTAGCAAAGTTGATAAAAGCTGCTATCAATTATGGCTTATTACTAATTGATTAAGGTATTATTAATAAACATTAGGGTGACAATGACCTCATGGACCTTAGATGAGTGGACTTTTAAGAAGGGGAAAAAAATCAGTCTGAGAGCAGGGCCCATCAGGTCTTAGAATAAAACTACTTTCATGTCCTACTCTCATCTTTATTTCCAAAGCCTGTTCATCCTAGCTCCTGGGCTGGTGAATTCTCAAGCAGACAAGCCAGGCAACTTCAAACTATTCCCGGCATGCCGCTTCATAGTGTTGTTTTCTGCACTGCTGTGTATGATACACTCCTTCTTCTTAGGCACATTTCAGTCTTGAAGGCAACTAATCCCTCTTCATATACTTAACTTCAGGAAACTCGCTGGAATTAACACTAAATGATACTCCTGTATTAATTTACTAACTAGACATTAGTGGTAATTCATAATATTATCAGCAGTATGCTTGTAAAACAATTACAATGGTAACAGTTTATTTAACTGCACTGTGTTTTGGAGGGCAGTCTTTTAATAAGGTAAATGTTTAGCTCCCTACAGTATGCAAAACCAATGATCTCAACTGCCAATCTGCTCGGACTGAAAAAAATGTTTCCATTGCTTATAAGATTTAGAGATTATGTGCCAAGCAAGAGAATTGTTTTATTTTATTTTTTTTCCCACCCTTCGGGAAAGTGAAAGGTAGAATGGGAAGCAGTTCGCGAGTGGGATAAGTACTGCAAGGCCCCACTGCCACATGTGAAGACCTCCAGATCTTGACTTACAGGAGATCACGTTCAAGAAGCAGAAACAGTGCTTACAGATCCTGTTCGCTTTTGCTTTGCTTTTCTCCCAAACCGTGCTTTGATATTATTTTGGTATTTGGTATTTTGTCAATGATATGATGGGAGCCAATGGTGGGTTTCTACCGGTTCGCCTCAGTTCCGGTGAACCAGTAGCAGTGGCAGTGGGAGGCTCCGCCCACCTGCACGGACATCATCAAGGACATGGTGCACATGCTCAGAAGGTTCTTCTGCGCTGTGTGCGTTCACAATTCAGAACCGGTAGCGAAGGTAAGTGAAACCCACTACTGATGGGAGCGTACAACAAGATCCTGACAAAATTGTGGTCCTGTGGTTTCTGAAAATCAGGACGTACTTGGAGGAAGGTAGGAATTTTTTGGAGGAGCGACTAGATAACTTTATAGAGAAAGTCTTTTCTACCTTATTCAGAAACTAGCACCCTGCTCCCCTGATGTCTAATCAACCCTGTTAACAAAAGCCAGACAGTTTGTGCTATTCCTAACCAGGCAAAGTCAGAAGCCGTTCCTGGCTTACGACAGTTTCCTGGTTTATACGAGAGGAGTCACAAACAGGGTATTTTTCAGTTTGCCTGATGGTTGGGGAAAACCAAGCAGAGTGCACAATAATCCACAGCCCGGTTCCAGGTAAGTCATAATTTTGCTTTCCAGTGGATGCTTCCATTACATTTTTTTCTGCCATGAAAAACAAGAGTCCTACAAAATGGATAGTTTGTGCCTGATTTTTTTTTTTTAAGGATTCTTCATGTCTTTAATTGAGACTCTACTTTTTCTCTTTAGAGAACTTCAAGGTTTACATAGAGTCTTGATCTCTCTGGTAATCCTAGTGTTGAGGTAGATTTAGTTATACTAGCTATAAGCCAACTCTATGGTTAAACGAGAGCTTGAATCTACATCTACCTGATCAAGCTCAACAGGCTATAATGTCTATAATTTATTTATTTATTTATTTATTAAATTTCTATACTGCCCTTCTCCAAAAAGGACTCAGGGCGGTGCACAGCCAAAGTAAAAACAGAGCATACAAAATTTAAAAACAGTATTAAAATAATTAAATATTTTGGCCGTAAATTAAAACAACCCAATTTAAAATCAATTTAAAATTAAACTCAAGCCAGCCCAGCTAGTTGAAATAAATAGGTTTTCAGGGCCCGACGAAAAATCTGGAGGTCTGTTATTGTACGTAACTCTGGGGGAAGGTTGTTCCAGAGGGTGGGCGCCATCACAGAGAAGGCTCTCCCTCTGGGGGTCGCCAGCCGACATTGTCTGGCGGACGGCACCCTGAGGAGGCCCACTCTGTGCGAGCGTACTGGCCGGTGGGAAGCTATTGGTGGCAGAAGGCGGTCTCGTAAGTACCCCGACTTACTACCATGACTTAATACCATGACTTCAAAAACTATCATTAAATGATTCCAAATGACTGAAGTAGCTTATCTTTTTCCTGTATTATCCCCCCCCCCCCCCCGGAGAAGTGCTATTTCTTACTCGATAAAGTATTTGTTCTTGCATACATTTTCTCTCGTGTTATTATTGTGATGTTATTCTTATTTGGCTTCTGAGGAACCGTCAAAAGCATTTGCCCATCAAATGTAGAAAAACAGCTTTCACCTACGAAGAGGTGAAAAAACTGGGAACCTCGCTTAACATTTTGGTCAGGGCCAAGAGTCGCTCAGGTTGAGATGCAGATTTTATTTACTCACTTTTTCATCTCATCTTTCTACTTAGAATAGCTAACAACACTGAACATACAGACTATGTTTTTTTAAGAAAAGAAATCTAATTAAAATTAAAATTAATTAGCAATTAAAAGCATGACAAGAGAAATGCATCTTGACAGATTTTCTAAATATAGAGAGAATAGAGCCCAAAACGCAACTCCTCAGGGACACATAGAAGAGGCCCCAAAGATATTCCTAGAGTGACAAGGAAGAAGGTCCTCTTCACATCTCAAATGGATAAACCTCTGACATTAAGAGTGTCTTCAGAAGGAACTCAGATGTTGATTGACCTTTGTGGGTAGACAGATTCATGACGAGAGAGCCAGTCCTTCAGATATTCGGGCCTTAAATTGTGTCAGTCTTTAGGTTTAATTCCAATACATTCAGATAAATTTTATAATATTTTGCACAGCTTAGCGATCCAGTCAAACCACTTCTGGAAATGTTTTTAAGGATAGAATCATGTACTGCACATTGCAGTAGTGAGAATGGGATGAAACCAGGGTAATAAAAATTGCCAAGTTGGGTCAATTGGGGATCAGTTGTGTGACTTAATGGTATCAACCGTCACTGAGGACATGTGTTCCCTGCCACAGTGCCCATCTGGGAATAGAGTGATAGCTGAAGATCAAAGAGTAGTCTCAAGACTATTGGACCACACACCCTGTTCCTGTTCTGTTCAATGTTCTGCAATTCTCTCTTGTCTCTATGCCATCAGATTTGAGTTATGATGAATAACAACCATATCCAACATTCCCCAATATAAATTCTCATGCTAAATCATTTGGATGCACCAAAGATTTCATTCTGTGGAACAGGAAACCATCTCAGAAACAGTTTCTTCTAAGCCCCTCGTGTATTTTTCTTCCAATCTTTACCTGACCGTCTCCCAAACGTCTTTCCTAAGCTTACCAACATTTCATATTTTGTTGTTTTGAAATGTGCAAACAAGTAACGCCTTTGCTGTGCTTTTGGTGTGCCTTGAAATAAAATGTGATTAGCCATTTGAAAAATGCAACTTTTCAATCAGGGCTTAATTCATCTGCAGAATCATCTTCTTACAGGCTTGAAACAAAATTGACCTTGTTGATGTAGTCTGAACGTAAGATAAATGCCTTATCCACTAACAAGCAGCAGAACAATGCAGATGTCCCAGCCAATAGCGTGTGGGGAAGAGGAGTTGGAAAGCTTTTTCTTATGTGCCGATAAAAGTTTCAAAGCCTGTATAATCAAGAAACTGAGCAAAAAGTAACAGCAGTGGAGAGCCTCATATCTTTCACACTGAATTTGATCCCTGCTTTACTTTCTGGCATGATTACCAGAATGAAAAGCAAATGCACATCTCTTGCTACTGGATATTTGGATATCTTACCCGCACTGCATATCGGACATTAATACAATTGAGCATGTCCAGAAATATTTCACAAGAAGAGTCCTCCACTCCTCCACTCGCAACAAAATACCTTATGCCACCAGATTTGAAATTCTGGGCCTAGAAAACTTAGAACTACGCCGTCTTCGGTCTGACCTAAGCGTAGCTCATAATATCATCTGCTACAATGTCCTACCTGTCAATGACTACTTCGGCTTCAACCGCAACAATGCATGAGCACACAATAGATACAAACTTAAAGTGAACGGCTCCAAACTTGATTGCAGAAAATATGACTTCAGTAACAGAGTGGTCAATGCCTGGAATGCTCTACCTTACTCTGTGGTTTCATCCCAAACTCCCCAAAATTTTAACCTAAGACTGGCTACTGTTGACCTCACCCCATTCCTAAGAGGTCTGTAAGGGGCATGCATAAGAGCACCAGTGTGCCTACCGTCCCTGTCCTAATGTTTCCTCTACTTGTATCTATTTTATGTATTCAATTCATGATTATAATTATATAAATTACCTAATACGTTCTTGATAAATGAATGAATGAATGAATGAATGAATGAATGAATGAATGAATACATACATACATACATACATACATACATACATACCATAAAATGGACTGGACTGGACTGGGCTGGGCTGGGCTGGGCTGGGCTAGACTAGACTAGACTAGACAACTAGACTAGACTAGACTAGACTTCTTTATTGCCCAAGTGTGATTGAACACACAAGGAATTTGTCTTGGTGCATACGCTTTCGGAGTACATAAAAGAAAAGATACATTCATCAAGAATCATAAGGTACAACACTTAATGATAGTCATAGGGAAACAGTCAATATAAATCTTAAGGATAGGTGACTTCCATAGCTTTGGCCTCAAGCAATTGCCTCAGTTTTGCCAGTGTCTGAACCAACCGACTCTGCAGAAGCCTTTGGGAATTAGACTGGGAGCCACATGTTTCAGAGCCTTGCTTTTCAACTCTAAATCAGAGAGGATAGAAACAAGCAGGAGTAAATTGATGGGCAGACCAGACTGCTTCATTCTTCTCCAGATTGTCTTCTCCATAACCATCCTTGTTATTCTAACCTCTACTATGTTAGGCAGTTTCCTTGACCTGTAATGAGCTGAATATTTTCCTTTTGAAGGAAGGGAGACTATAGCTTTCTCTCTTCTGCTTGTAAACTCTCTGATAAAAAGTAACCCCCCCTTCCTAATCTTTCTCAATATACATTCTCATGACCTCAGTAAATTCATTGTTTGCTCAGAGAGGAGAACCTACTGTTTTGCTGAGAGATCTTGGAAGCATCTGCCGTACTTGATATCAGAGGAAGTTTATCTAAATTCTTGGCTTTGTTTTGGTCATCCCCTCTCTACCTCTCCACTTCTCCCTCTGAAATTCTCTTTTTTTGGTAGCTCCTTTGACAAGTTACTACAGTAGGGGACTGAATATGATTCTGTCTTTCCTGAATACATCATGGAATGGAATGCTACTCTAGTTTTCACTCAACAGGAACACATCAAGTTAATGAAAATACTTTTAAACTGACTATTTTTCTATCTCATATTTATGGTATAATAGTGAGTGATATGACCTTAATAAAAGATACCAGCATTTGAGCACCTGCTTTCTTGAAGTTCTATAGATGGAAGAAAGGAAGGATGGCAGATTGGCACCTTTAGAGCAATGCTCTAAGTCGCTAGACACCTGCGTCTTTGCATCTACATCCAGACCCAGACAGACTTGGAAGTTACAACACCAGAAAATTTGCAAATGTTCTTTCTCTTATACTTCTTAATGAGGTATTAAATTGATAATTCCTGGAAAGAAATGGCAAATTTATGACTGATGACTGAACATACCGTGTTTCCCCGAAAATAAGACCCTGTCTTATATTCTTTGAATCCCGAAATAAGTGCTTGGCCTTATTTTTGGGGAGGTCTTATTATTTTGTAGTGCATGGAGAAAGATGGGGCTTCTCTTGCTGTCTTACCTGATTTCTAGCTCTGCGTTTAAATATTTTCAGGTAGGGCTTATTTTCGGGGGAGGCTCATTTTAACGCATGCACTCAAAAGCCCGATTGGGCTTATTATCACGGGATGTCTTATTTTGGGGGAAACAGGGTAGAATAATAGAGTTGGAAGAGACCTTCCATAGAAAGGTTAATGGTGAAGTCCAGAAGATTTAAAATCTTAGCCAAACTATATACAATATGAATTTAGGGCGGATTAAGAAAATCCGAACAATTGTTTCAATAAAGAAGAAGGCATCTTTTAGCCTCTTGGAGACATTGCCTATAGGTTTACACCAGTGGTAGGTTTCAAATTTTTTTACTACCGATTCTGTGGGTATGATTTGGTGGGCGTGGCATGGCTTGGTGGGCATGGCATGGCTTGGCTTGGTGGGCGTGGCATGGCTTGGCTTGGTAGGCATGGCAGGGGAAGGTTACTGCAAAATCTCCATTTCCTCCCGATCAGCTGGGACTCGGGAGGCAGAGAATAGATGGGGGCAGGGCCAGTCAGAGGTGGTATTTACCGGTTCTCCGAACTACTCAAAATTTCCGAATCTGCTGAATACCACCTCTGATTTACATGTTCCTCAAGCTAAATATGTGCAGCTTTACTCCAACAGGAAATTTTTACATTGTTTTGGGTCTCTGAAGACTACGAAGAAGAATCATCCCAGATTCTGAAAGATTGGGAAAGTCTCATATGTTCCATGCCAGAAAACATCCAAGAATTCCCAAGAAAGAAGCTTAATATTTAAATTCACAGATTAACGGAGTTGGGAGGGACCTTGGTGATCTTGTAGACCAATGCCCTGGTCAGGCAGGAAACTCTATACCCTTTGAGACAAGTGGTTGTCCAATCTCTTCTTAAAAACTTCCTGATTGATAGATCTTGGTCTGTCTGGAAGTTACCCTGTTCTTCCTTCCAGATCCAACCAGAACCATTCTGAACATGCCTGGAAACATCCTTTTTTCCGTTACATAGTTTTATGGTCTGTGAGCCCTAACAGATTTGATGATAATCATACAACTCAATAAACATTAGTGATGGAATGAGATCATTTAGTATTTTACCCTGGTCCCATTAGGATCTCCTTATAGAAGGAGAATGTTTCTTGCATCAGACTGACAAGTTCCACTGATGCAAACAGCAACTTTTCTCTTGATGCATGAAGCAAGAAGACGTCTGTCTCCAATTTATGTACGTGCACAATTACTAATTGTAAGATTATATGTTGCATAGGAAGGGGATTTGCACTGACATCCTGAGCAGATTAACTCCTGCGGGGAGAAGACACTAATGGACGGTCAGATGTTAAATTCATAGCTGGCTATGAAAGTTCCCAGGATCAAATCCATGGAGATCATATGTTTCAGGTTTTGTACATCTGTGAGAATTGGTCAGATAGTAGAAACACATACGCAGATGGTTTTAGACTGTGTCTTAGTCAGTTTAATTAAAAGCAGGGAATTAAAATGTAATGATATAATGTAGACTATAGACTATAATGTAATCTTCCTTTATCTCACAGTGTTAGAACACGTAGAAAAAAAAATGAAGAGCTCCATAGATTTGGTGTTCTTGTTACCTGTAGAGAATGTGATCATTCTGTTTATACTTCTTGGAGATTTGCAAGTATTTAAATTTTTCTATGTTGGCATATTTCCACTTTCCAGAGATAAATTAAGAATCCAAATATTGATGCCTGCAAATGAAAGAACATAGAACGTGAGTTGCACATGTCCGCACAGAAGCTCAGGTATTCTAAATGGCTGGGAAGGCCATTAATCTAACTTTGGTCACTGGGTTTGCACCTCAATCATAATATGGTTTCTTTGCTTTGATAGAGCAGGAGGTGTGAATCTGACCTGTTGTGGCCTTTCCAGCAAATTGTAGTTAAAATAAATTATGGCTTAGTGTGAGGTGTGAAGCCAGCTGACGATTGATCCATGGTTCTCAGGGAAAGGGTCATGAGAATTGGAATTTCATTGGGTTTTAGCCTGTCACACGGGATGGGAACTCAAACCTTTTAGAAACTGCTGAACTAGCAGTTCCCAGCATTCCTCACTCTTAGCCATACCATTGGGGGGCTGCTGGGAGTTGTAATCCCCCGCCATCTGGAGATTTCTCATCTTTGCTACCCGTCAACCTCTATGCATGACCAGAAGCATTGTTGTTGCATCTTTATTTATTCCGCGGTCCATCTCGATCCTTAAAACAATCGTTGCAGAACGCATGCTTATAACAGTTTGATTTCCTATCATACCCTTTCTAAAATCAAGCCTGGTCTGCATGCAAAATTAAGTTTCCCTGCCACCAGGAACAATCTTCCTCATATTTAGATATTTTCCAATGATTCACCTAAGAAAAGGGTGAGAAAAAGGGGGAAAAAAAGAACACAAAGCAATTCAGCAGTGGAACAACGATGTGGTGATGATCTTATGGCTATTATTATTATTATTATTATTATTATTACATTGAGGTTGGTTGCGCAGTCAGCCAGATGTTTATTCTTATGACTATTAGTGGTGTGCAGAGTTCTTGTTTGGGAGCCATTGTGAAGGTAGAGAAAGCGGCGACCTTTCCCAAACCCCCTCCTGCCATCTAGACATTCACCAATCACGGTTCCGTAATTAATAATATGAGCTGAGACATTGTGTCGCTGGGTTGATGGAGAGGCCCCGGTAACTAAGCGTTCCCCCTTCTGCCACGCATTCCTTTCTACCAGATTTCTGTGATATTAATGGTGTATGGTAGGGAAAAGCAATGTGTTTTATTCTCGACGCTAACCCTGCTGTTATCAAAGTAACTTCCAGCTTATTAGCGACAAAAGACTTTTATCCTTTGTGCTGCCCTATTCGCCAGTGCTTCCTGAATTAAACTCCTGTTTCCTGTTCTTTATATGCATGACCACATCTGGGTAGCTTGCTCACAGCCCCACTGCTTAATAACAATCACCTTCCCTTTCAGTCTCTGTTGATTGTTTCTAATTCACTCTGACAGATAGTGCCTGACAACTTGCCTGCGTTTCCCTCCCTCCGTGACCTGAAGTTACTCACAGCACTTATAGAGTCTGTCATTTTTAATATTTGATTTCACTTTAAGTTATGTATTTTACAGAGAAGATGAAACCAAAAGGAAGAGAGGGAGGGGGAAAGAAACAGGGAAGAAGGGGGGAGGGAGGCTTTTAATAGAATATAAATTTAACCCTTCTGACGAGATGGAGCAGTCTGTGGCAAAGATGTCTGGGGTGTGCCTTGGGTAGTTGACAACTTATTTTATACAAAGGTGTTTTCTTTCTTTCTTTCTTTCTTTCTTTCTTTCTTTCTTTCTTTCTTTCTTTCTTTCCTTCCTTCCTCCCTTCCTCCCTCCCTCCCTCCCTTCCTTCCTTCCTTCCTTCCTTTCTTCCAGAAGCAACTGGAAGTTGGTTGAGAAGAAAATGAGCCAAAACTCTAGCACCTTTCCTGCTATCTCCTAGCTTACATTTTGGATATATATAGAGATAGATAGATACAATTGGTAGGTAGGTAAGTAGATAGATCAGAGAGTTGACATAAATGATTGATAGATAGATAGATAGATAGATAGATAGATAGATAGATAGATGATAGATAGATAGATAGATAGATAGATAGATAGATAGATAGATAGCTGAGAGCTGATAGATAGATAGAAAGGTAGATGATAGATAGATAGATAGATAGATAGATAGATAGATAGATAGATAGATAGATAGATAGATAGAGGAGGGAGGGAGGGAGGGAGGGAGGGAGGGAGGGAGAGAGAGAGAGAGAATGAGAGAGAGAGAGAGAGATAAAAAAGGGAGGTAGGATCATCAAAAATATCCCAAATGTATGCTAGGAGGTAGCAAGAAAGTTTCTCAAAGTATGTGATTGCCATTTGGGATCTTCCCAACTGGCTTCCGACAAGCAAAATCAATGGAAGAATTTGCTTAATGGGTGCATGATTCATTTAACAAGTGCAGGAATTCGCTTAACAACCATGGCAAAAACGTTGTAAAATCAGGCATGGCTCACTTAACAACAGTTTTGCTTAGTAACAGGTCCAATTGTGGTTGTAAGTTGAGGACTACCTGTATTAACAATGTTAGCAAAAGTATATTTGGAATGGAGTTCTGCCATGTACTTTTTGTTACTTATGCCCCTTTCTGAGGACCTCATGCCTAAACAATCCAGACAGAAAGGTGAAGAAGATGAATATAGGATGTAAAAATTGCATTAGAGAAAATGATTTTGTTTTGCCTCTCCTCTTACAAGTTCTAGGTACAGTCTGAGTCTTTTCCTAAAGAAGTAGTTGAGGTGGGACTGAGTTAGTGAAGGAAAGAACAGAACAGAACAGAACAGAACAGAACAGGAGTATATTAGAATAGAATAGATTTTTTTATTGGCCAAGTGTGATTGGACACACAAGGAATTTGTCTTGGTGCATATGCTCTCAGTGTATATAAAACAAAAGATACGTTCATCAAGAGTAGAAAAGAGTAGAGTAGAGTAGGGTAGGGTAGAGTAGAGTAGGGTAGACTAGACTAGACTAGACTAGACTAGACTAGACTAGACTAGACTAGACTAGACTAGACTAGACTAGACTAGACTAAGATTGTTTGGCCAAGTGTGATTCCACACACAAGGAATTTGTCTCTGGTGCAGAAGCTCTTGGTGTTTAGAATGTTTAGAAGCTGCAGTGATGTTTCAAAATATTGACGAACATAGGATTTGGCATTCTTTCCAGTGTTTAAAACAAACCATAAAAAGGGGCCTCTTTCCAAAGTCCTGGGAGTGAGGTTATTCAGAGGAAGAGATAAAATGGAAATTCGCTATCTAGGAAACCTCATCCTGGACTATCTATTGTCTGTAGGACTATGGAGAACTTGAGTTATCCTGTCTCCTTCATTTCTGCAGTTTGCTCCATTAATTCAACATTCCGTGCAGTCATGATTCACTGGATCAATACAGATTTCTATTTGTGGTCGGAATTTACTAGGCACATATTGCCCATTACCTGTGGCAATCTTGTATCCCAACCCTGTTATCTGTGAAGAGCAGGGGTACTTAGTCCCAGGTTTTGGATGCAATTCCCAAAGCTTCTCTGAATGCCACTGCCAAATTTCAATGCTTAGCCCTTGAGAAAAAGAAAATATTATTGCACATGTGGGCAAGAGTTAGAGTCCCTGCATTTAAACCATTTCATTTCAATGATCTTTAAAGGTAAATTAAATCACGTGTAGCTTTTTGTTTGGTTTTACCTTTTCCTTTCTGTTTGCCCCCATTTAAATTTTTTTGGAGTGCAGCCCTTGGCACAATGTTTATTGGGCGAGTGGGTCTCAACCCACCAAATAGTTGGCATGAAGGCATCATGACCTCTCTAAGTAGGGATGGAAAAGATGTCAGATTGAAACTCTGGGAAAGCCATGACAGAAAGTTCTGAATTGGTAGACTTGGTAGAAAAAAAGCTTCCAATATCTGTGTATTATTTACCTTATTATTTTACACTAATTTATTTATTTACTAAACTTTTATGCCATCCATCGCGCCTGTAGGAATAATTGATAAACACCAGTATAACAATAGCAATAGCACTTAGACTTACCGTATTTTTCGGAAACACACTCCCCCCCGCAAAAAGAGGGTGAAAATTTGGGTGTGTTTTATACACTGAATGTAGCCCTGCCCTTTGGCCTCTGCCTCCCAGCAATTTGCCTCCTTGCAGCAAACAGCAAATAGCCCATTGCAGTTTCAGCTTCAGCACAGCCTGATTAGCATAAGCAGCTGATTGTCATTTGGACTGGCCTCCCGATACATCAGCTGTTTCAGGCTGCAGGGATTGCCATTGCCTATTTCCGCCTCCACACACCCCATTTTCGGCCTTTGCTATTTGCTGCAAGGAGGAAATTGCTGGGAGGCAGAGGCAGATTTTTTTTCTTGTACTAATCAGGCTGTGCTGAAAATGAAACTGAAACAGGTTGTTTGCTGTTTGCTGGAAGGAAGCAAATTGCTGGGAGGCAGAGGCAGATTTTTTCTTCTTATTTTCCTCCCCAAAAAAGGTAGGTGCATCTTATAGTCCAGAGCATCTTATACTCCAAAAAAATATGATATATACCACTCCATAGTGCTTTACGGCACTCTCTGAGCGGTTTACAATATAAGCATTATTTCATATTGCCCCCAACAATCTGGGTCCTCATTTTACCAACCTCAGAAGGATGGAAGGCTGAGTCAAACTTGAGCTCTGTCAGGATTGAACTCCAGGCTGTGGGCAGAGCTTGCCTGCAATACTGCCCTTTCACCACTGCACCACATGACTCTATATAGACATTGAAATAATGAACAGTAAGATTAAATTTAGTTTACTAAAATTATTCTTTTAGGAAAAAGGAAAATGGTTTGTTTGTTTGTTTGTTTTATTAGATTTATATACCGCCCTACTCCCGAAGGACTCAGGGAGGTGAACAGGCACAAAATAAAATACATAAATACAAAAGTTAAAAGACATAATTAAAACCAGATTAAATAATTTAGCCCAAAACAATTAAAAAATCCCAATAATTTAAAACAGATTAAAATTTTGATTTAAAAGAATTTTAAAACAGGGGAGAAAATTAGGCCAGGCCGGCTTGCTGGAATAGGAGAATCTTAAGAGCACGGCGAAAACATAAATGTAGTATGTCTTCTTTTCTTGATCTATTTTATTTATTTATTACATGTTTTTTTTTTTTTTTGCCACCCATTTCCCCTGTATGCAACTCTTGTCTGTTCTTTGGGAGATTTGCACATAAAAGTTGCTGGATGTAAAAGTAACCAAAATTGTAGAAATGTATGCTTTGATTATACTTGCGAATGGCAGGTAACTCTTTTGTTTTTTTCTGCCATCTGCGGAATCTTGGTAAATTATATGTCTCTTACTCGTACTGTTGTGAATACTAATTGTTTAATGTCTGCTCTTCAGAACTTCCATCCCACAAATCACTATCCCACTAATACTAAGTCATTGTTGCTGTAATTATTGCAATTTCTTTGTCTTCCTCACTTTGATAAATATAGGATATTGAAAATAGAACAAGAAGTGTGCCTCCAGGCAAACACCAGGACAGATAATATATCTTATCAACTTTTCCCAAACTATTTTTTTTCCAATATATGTGAGGGCTTCAACTCCCAGAATTCTCAGCCAATGTGACCAAAGGGAGTCCCAGCAAAATCTGCAGAAAGTTATGTTGAGAAGGTTGGGTTACACTATAGAATCTTCTTCTGAACTCTTTCATTTTTTTTTCTTGTTGATTTCCCAAGGGCAATAGAGTTTTGTGGTGGATGTCCCTTGTACATATCTACAGATTCCCTCACATCCTGGACATAAATTGTTTCAACTTCTACCCTCAAAAAGATGCTATAGGACACTACACACAAGAATAACTAGACACAAGGACAGTTTTTCCCGAATGCCATCACTCTGCTTAACAACTAATTGCCATAACACTGTCAAATAATTTACTAAGACTGTATTACTATTATTTTTCTCTTCCTTACTAGTATCTATCTCTTCCCACTTATTACTATAACCATGTGCTTGTATCTTTCAATTTATATTGTTTTTATTTGTTTCCTAGTACAATTTGATAGCTTATTAGTAACCTTGACTATCACTAAGTGTTGTATCTTTTTATTCTTTATGAATGTATTTTATTTTCCTTATGTACACTGAGAGCATATGCACCTAAGACAAATTCCTTGTGTGTCCAATCACACTTGGCCAATAAAGAATTCTATTCTATTCTATTCTATTCTATTCTATTCTATTCTATTCTATTCTATTCTATTCTATTCTATTCATATAGAACCACTCATTGTTGAGAATACCAGTAGTTGAGGGTGCCATGCATGTGACTATTGATTTTAGCCCCTCCTGAAGCGGTCTTATATTGTCCCACCAGTGTCTTTGCCAAAACTTTCTTTTTCATGTGTAGAGTTCCCTATGAACAGAATAGCATTCCCTTTATTTGGCTAATATCTAGGAATAATTAAAAAAAAAAACCAGCCACAAAGTTTTCCCTATCAACATTCTTTCTTTCATTTTTGTAGGGAGGAGATCACAACTGAGGAAAGTGGCAGTATCCCTAAACTTGATATAAATTAGTGGTATTACACTTATGGGAAGATATATAGAACCAAAAACTATTTCCTTTGCGATCATGATTCTTATAGAGTTTTCTTTAGCCAGATTTATTGAGACGTGTAGGATGGGGTTTACAAGAATCCCAGCAACTAAATGTTTTAAAATCCAAACAAATATGTCCCTGAGCATATTAAAAATTTTCTTTAGAAGATCACCTTTCCTGTGATTTGGTGAAAAAGTGTGTATTTTCTTGATAAATGGGAGGTTTCTACCCAATTATTTCTTAGGCATTTCCCGAATATTTATCAGACTGGGAACCGTCTCTTACAAAAAGGAAACATCAGCAAGAAGGTGAGGGGACTATCCAAGAAACTGAGAAGTGAGATAAAAAAAATAAAATCCTAGACAATGGGAAACCACAAACCTGTAGCTCCAAATTGCAGTATTTTTTTTTTCTGGAATAGCAGTTGAGCCTTGATAATTGGCTAGTTGCAGAAGTGCAACCAATGGCATAAAGTAGGATGCAGGAACATGGTTTTAATATTGGACTGGGACAAGCTTTATGTATGGATGGGCTGGAAGGCACTAGCCAACTCTATTCATTTTAATCTAGCTTCTGGTTGTTGGCTGTATCCAACAGGGGCTCAAGACTATAGTGGAAGGGTCGGCAACCTTAAACACTCAAAGAACCACAAAGGTCCTAACCGGAAGTCCCCTGTTCAATTCTGGAGCCGACCGGAAGTCCGGTTCCCTCACCATAGAATCTCCTCCTAGTGTGGCATCCTTTTTCCTCTGCTGACTGGAAGTTTGATTTCCCCATCATAGAGTCTCCTCCTAGTGTGGCATCCTTTTCCCTCTACCTGTCCTAACCAAAAGCCCTATCAATTGTGGAGCTGACCAGCAACAGGGAGCTGCAGCAGAGGGATGAAAGAGCCACATGCGGCTCCAGAGCCGCGGGTTGCTGACCCTTGCTATGGTATTACTGTTATCTCATTTGTCCTGTTAGTTAGTGTGTAGTAAGACTTTATCATTGAATAGATTGCATTTTTAAAATGGATTGCTTCTAATCTAGACCTGGAATGAGATCGGTGTTTTATTTAACAAAATAATTACATGTTTTCTGAAGACCACTAGGGAACAAGTTGGATATTCTCAGAAGCCTAGCCAGGGGGGAAAAAAAAGTCCCTACTCCTTGCTTACATTATATGACGTATGCATTCAATTCTTAATTCATCTCTGAACATTTCTTCATTAACTGTTTACATAAGACTCTTTAACGGTGCCTTATTCTGAAGTGAGACTGAATTCTGTTTCCCTCATTGCACGCAGGCAAGCTGAAATAAACACTTGACTTGTGATTAACACATGGAGTCACTTATGCCTTATGTCTGGCATTTATACAAATATCCATTGATTACAGGCATAATCAGTTTATTACCATGCATTTTTGTTGTCCAGTTCCATGGGCTGAAAGCAAAAGGTTGTAGTTTTCCAAAATGGGCATGTCCCATATGTGCTTTTTTGATAATGATAGCCTTTCTGTAGCCGTATAATTGTTGTGATAAATAAGTTGACTATAACAATTATGACACTTTCACCTCCCTTCTTCTAATAAATGTTCTAAAGTAGAAACTTCGTTTTTGTGGCCATTGAGTGCAAATCAAAGGAAAGAACTTTTGATCTACATGAAGATTTTGTTCCCATCAGACACTGTTCTACCAAAGTATTAAAGGTTCTAGACACTGAGTTTGTTAGCTGGAAAGCTGACAGCCTGTGTTTAAGACCAGGGTGCCGCACGACGGGGTGAGCTCGCGTTATTTGCCCCAGCTCCTGCTAACCTAGCAGTGTGAAAGCATGCAGATGCAAGCAGATAAATAGGTACCATTTCAGTGGGAATGAAACAGTGTTCTGTGCACCTTTGGTGTATAACCATGCTGGCCACATGACCACAGAAGTGTCTTCAGACAATGATGGTTCTCTCTGCTAAGAAACAGAGGTGAGCACCATGCCCTAGAGTTAGACATGATTGGTCAGGAGAATTCTTCATCTTTACAGTACACTTAGTGCATTGCCTTCCTATAGAACATGAAGTTCTGTGCATGAAAATCTGGTCAGTATATGTCATGAAACAACTTGTATGCCAGCTCTACTAGGACTATATATATCCAATATATATGAATAAAAGGTAAAGGTAAAGGTTACCCTCACAGTTACGTGCTAGTCGTTCCCAACTCTAGGGGGCGGTGCTCATCTCTGTTTCTAAACCAAAGAGCCAGCACTGTCTGATGACATCTCTGTGGTCATGTGGCCAGCATGACTAAATACCAAAGGCGCGTAGAACGCTGTTGTCTTCCCACCAAGGTGGTCCCTATTTTTCTACTTGCATTTTTACATGTTTTCGAACTGCTAGGTTGGCAAAAGCTAGGACAAGTAATGGGAGCTCACTCCGTTACACGGCGCTAGGGATTCGAACCACCGAACTGCCAACCTTTCTGATCGACAAGCTCAGCGTCTTAGCCACTGAGCCACCGCATCCCCTTGCCAGCTCTACTAGGACTATATATATATATATATATATATATATATATATATATATATATATATATATATATATATATATATTCAATATATATGAATATGGAGAGTTAAAAATGGCATTAGTATGACTGCCGTATTTTGAATTTTGTACCTACGTATAAAAGAACAATAGATTGATTATGAACCAGAAAGTAAACTGAGCTGTGTCCAGCGTCTGATTCAAAGAAGACACCTGTGCTTTGAAGGCTACATAAAAGAGGTAGGGGTGGCTTTTCCTCTCATAAACCTAGTGTGACATGAGAGGCTCCAGTTACATTTCTATTTGCTGTATAAGTAGAGCCTCTCTTGCCTCTCTTCAAGGCAAGATGCTGCCAATTCTGGAAGTAGGCTGAGGCTGTAACTAGGAAACAAAATTAAACATCATTTTATGCTAGTAAACTAAGTAAAGCTGTAGCATCCTGGATTTTCTCAGAATTCAGCTGGCCAATCCAGTCTGCAATGCAAGAGTAAATAGCGCTTTGATCTGGTGATTAAAAATATACTCTCCAATTGTGTTCAGATAGATGAGTTATGAGTACTTAAATTGGCTTCAGAGGCACGAGGCTGCTGTGAAATTTAACAGAGTGAAATGCTGAAGAGGCAGAGCCAGTGGTGAAATTCAGCCAGTTCTATCAGGTTCGGGCAAACTGGTAGCGATGGCGATGGGAGGCTCCGCCCACCCACCCAGACATCATCATGTCCCATTTTTGACCTGCACATGCGCAGAAGGCTCTGTGCATGCATGGAGGAGGCACATGTGAGTGTAGCAAGTGTGTGTGTGCGTACACTGACATTTGTGAACCGGTAGTGAAGGTAAGTAAATTTCACATCTGGACAGAGTCGCTTCAGGTTTTTAAATTTTCATATCCAAGAATTTTTCAACAGTGCAAAAAAAAAAAAAGTCTTTAGTAAGAACATAAAACAAACTTGTGGTGGGAATGGAACTTCATGGGTGCTTCATCTACCTTTGTTGCAGGACTCTAGTGGTAGACAAGTGGATGCATTTTAATTCAAAAATCTCTCAAGAGTTCCACCATGTGATGACTATCTGGTGACTCAATTGTGCACAAAGGTCCCTTAGATTATGTATCTGAGTTCTTGGGCAGATGATGGCCAAACCACAGGGAGACTTAGAGTATTATGGACCCAGAGTTGCAAGAAAACAAATAAAAAGGATGACCAAATAATTCCTCAGAATATTTGAGCTCTAACTTCACTCACCACAATCATTGGTCTGAAATTACTGGTCTCTAAATTACAGTTCATATGTAACACAAAGTAGGTATCTCTGATAGAAGTTCTATCTAAAAGAACTTTCATTCGAAAAGGTTGTGTTACTAAAATTAATTTTATTATTGGCATACTAGACAATACCTGCCTCATTGGGTCAACATTTTAGAGATATTTCCTTTCCTAGACAAAGAAATAAGGTAGGTAAGCAATAAGAGCAGGAGTGTCCTCTGATTTCCTGTCGGTTTCCACATTGAGTTTCTTTGTGGGAATTTGGCAAGGAGTATGAGAAATCTTCTTTTCTTCCCCTCCCCACTTCCCATTCTCTTCCCTTTCCCCTTCCAGCGGGGAGTAAGTGACTACTACTGGGTGGTGAAGGGAGCAAGGGATTGTGAGACTGGCTGGGAAACTGCCATAAAATGTTGAAAATGAAGACCACATGACAACAGCAGCAGCCATAACTACCCCCCCCCCAAATTTCATTCCCTTGGGATACATGACTCTTAGATTTTAGACACATTTTGTAAGTTACCAACATTTGTGGTACCTTGGTTCAAAAATTATGCACTGCTTTGCCCAGTTAAATGAGTACAATGAGAACTTGTAGAATACTTGTAGAATACAAGTAGAATATAGATAAAGTCATAGGGTTTCTCAACTAGAAAGGAGCTGGACATTTTAGCTATGGCCTGGATTCAATTAAGTTCATCTCTATTCTATCCACAGTGGGGAAAATGGCCATAGCTAGAAGATAGCATTAGCAATAGCACTTAGACTTATATATCACTTCACAGTGCTTTTACAGCCCTCTCTAAGCGATTTACAGAGTCAACCTCTTGCCCCCAACAATGTGGCTCCTCATTTTACCCACCTCGGAAGGATGGAAGGCTGAGTCCACCTTGAGCCTGGTGAGATTCGATCTGCCAAACTGCTGGCAGCCGGTGATCAGCAGAAGTAGCCTGCAGTACTGCACTCTAACCATTGCGCCACTGCGGTTCTTATTATTGATTGAGGCATATCAAAGTTACACACACGTGGCAGGCAAAGGACTCAATTCTATTGGGTTGTTGGAACATGAAATCAATTCATTTCTGTTTTTTTCAAAAGACCTCGACACGTATCCAGGTGTTTATGTATGTAATTTACCAATTAGTTCATGTTTAAAAGATAAATATATTACTGCTTCATCCCGTTGGATACTTTCAGTGTGCTTTATCAATTTAGCATATACCACTGATTAGTGAATTGTGCACGAATCGACTAGAGATGAATACCTACCTATTAATATTCCAAACTAATTCATCAATGCTCACTAAAATTATTATTCAAAATTATTACAATTATTAAATTGTAATGCAATTTAAAAGTATCTCTCTATATATCATAGACAATTGTATCCATTCCTCTTTTAAGACAATTTCATGAATTGGCTTCTTCAAGCTTGTGTAATGATGTCCAGATAAATTCCCCCATCTGGTGCTGTCCATTTACAATTCTCTTAACCTAACCTATAATTTCTGGACATATATTATTTCCCATGCTGGATGGTCCACTTTATATAGCTGTAATTTCTAATGATAATTTTCAGTATATAACAGAATAAAAGAACATAATTACAGGCAGGGGTGGACTGCTGGAGATTCATAGGGATTCGGGAGAACCTCTAGCTAAGATTCTGTGCAGTTTGGAGAACCTCCAAATCTCACTCATAGCTGGCCCCGCCCCGCCCCGCCCACCCCACCCCTCCCAGGAGTCCCCATGCGGCCCATTTTGGATGCAGGTAAGTGTAGGGCGCGTGCCGCGGAGGCTCAGGAAGGGTGAAAAATGGGCCTACTAGAAGTTTAGGAAGGGCTCCAGAGGGCCTCCAGAGCCTGGGGAGGCTGTTTTCGCCCTCTCGGAGGCTCAAGGAAAGCCTCCGGAGCCTGGGGGGCAAAAACGCCCCCCACCATGGTGCAGGAGGATGACTAGGCCACGCCCACCATGGCCATACCCTCCCAACAACTGGGCAGAGAACCCCTTGTTAAAATTTTTGAAGCCCACCCCTGATTACAGGGTTAGGATGGACCTTGGAGGTCTTCTAGCTGAAGTCCCTGTTCAAACAGGACATCCTATATGGACAGGGTTCTGGGTAAGATTAGTGCCGCCACGTGTTTATTGGACCCGTGTCCCTCCTGGTTGGTACTGGCCTTCCGGGAGGTTACACGAGGCTGGCTCCAGGGGATTATAGGTGCTTCTTTGAGTGAGGGTGCCTTTCCTGCCGCCTTGAAAGAGGCGGTAGTGAGGCCCCTCCTCAAGAAGCCTTCCCTGGACCCGGCTGAATTAGCCAACTATCGTCCAGTCTCCAACCTTCGTTTTGTGGCGAAGGTTGTTGAGAGCGTGGTGGCACGACAACTTCCCCGGCACCTGGATGAAGCTATCTATCTAGACCCGTACCAGTCGGGCTTCAGGCAGGGGTACAGCACAGAAACGGCATTGGTCGCGTTGGTGGATGATCTCTGGAGGGCTCGGGACAGGGGTTGTTCCTCTGTCCTAGTCCTATTAGACCTCTCAGCGGCTTTTGATACCATCGACCATGGTATCATGCTGCAGCGGTTGAGGGGGTTAGGAATAGGGGGCACCGTTCTGCAGTGGTTCTCTTCCTTCCTCTCTGACCGCTCGCAGTTTGTGTTGGCAGGGGGGCAGAGGTCGACCTCGAGGCATCTCGCATGGGGAGTGCCGCAAGGGTCGGTCCTCTCGCCTCTCCTGTTCAACATTTATGTGAAGCCGCTGGGTGAGATCATCCGTGGTTTTGGGGTGAAGTGCCATCTGTACGCTGATGATACTCAGCTGTACATCTCCACCCCAGACCACCCCAACGATGCCCTTGATGTGATGTCCCGCTGCCTGGAGGCCGTGCGGGCCTGGATGGGGAGGGACAGGCTCAGACTCAACCCCTCCAAGACCGAGTGGCTGTGGCTTCCGGCGCCCCGATATAGTCAGCAGGTGCCATCGCTGACTATTGGGGGTGAATCCTTGCCCCCCACAGAGAGGGCTCGCAATCTGGGTGTCCTCCTGGACACACGGCTGTCTTTAGAAGAGCACATGACGGCCGTGGCCAGGGGGGCCTTTTATCAGGTCCGCCTGATTCGCCAGTTGCAGCCCTTTCTGGATCGTGACGCCTTGCGCACGGTCACTCACGCCCTTGTCACCTCCCGGTTGGACTATTGCAATGCTCTCTACATGGGGCTCCCCTTGAAGAGCACTCGGAGGCTCCAACTGGTCCAGAATGCGGCCGCGCGGGTGGTTATGGGCGCGTCCCGCTGTGCCCATGTGACACCCCTCCTGCGCGAGCTGCACTGGCTCCCAGTGGTCTTCCGGGTGCGATTCAAGGTGTTGGTTACCACCTTTAAAGCGCTCCATGGCATAGGACCCGGGTACCTCCGAGACCGTCTTCTGCCACCAACAGCCTCCCACCGACCAGTCCGTTCCCACAGAGAGGGTCTCCTCAGGGTGCCATCAGCCAAGTTATGTCGGCTGGCGACACCCAGGGGGAGGGCCTTCTCTGTGGGAGCCCCAGCCCTATGGAATGAACTGCCCCCAGAAATTCGTAAGATCTCCGACCTCCGGGCGTTTCGCTGCGCATTGAAGACCCTGTTGTTCCGCCAAGCCGGACTATCAACACAATAGTTTTAAATTGGGTATTTAAATTTATTGGGGTTTTAAATTTGAGCCACCTATTTAATTATTTTAAATTTTATACTGTTGTTTTGTCTGTGTTTTTAAATAGGCTGTACACCGCCCTGAGTCCTTCGGGAGAAGGGCGGTATAGAAATAAAATTATTATTATTATTATTATTATTATTATTATTATTATTATTATTATTATTATTATTATTATTATTATTATTATTATTATTATTATATCATTCTGGACAAATGACTGTCCAATGTCTTCTTCAAAGCCTTCAGTGAAGGAGCACCAACAGTTTCTGGAGGCAAGCTGTTCCACTGGTGAATTGTTCTCATTGACAGGGAATTTCTCCTTGGTTCTGTGTTGGATCTCTCTCTGATTAGTTTCCATCCATTGCTTCTTATCCTCCCTTCAGGTGCTTTGGAGAATAGCTTGACCCCCTCTTCTTTGTGACAGCCCCTAGATATTGGAACACTGCTAACATGTCACCCCTAGTCTTTCTTTTCATTAAACTAGCCATACCCAATTCCTGCAACCGTTCTTCATGAACAGTTATATAAAGCTATTGGTGTATTTCTGCCAGAAGTTCAGTCAGGTACAAAAGGATGTAGGACCACATTTTTTAGGGCATTAATTTATTGTGCTGAAATATGTATGTTGGATGTGTAAAAGAGAACCCATTGTATAAACAAATGACAAGCATTTTTGGCACTACTTTTCAGTTCAAAGAGAGATATTACAAAAATTTCCCAAGACTATTTGAAAAGAATAAGAGCTTCTCTTAACCCTTGTCCTTCTCTAAGCTCAGCTAACTAAGTTTAGTTTAGTTGGTTTGAAGAATGGCATTTCCCTGAGATGATCAGACACTTTTGGGAATGGATACAATTCCTTCACTTCTAAATATCTTGTTTTTGTTGCTTGTATCCTTATGACGTATATCGATATTGTTTCCTGATTGCTTATTTGTACCCTATGACTATCATTAAGTGTTGTACCTTATGATTCTTGATGAACGTATCTTTTCTTTTATGTACACTGAGAGCGTATGCACCAAAGACAAATTCCTTCTGTGTCCAATCACACTTGGCCAATAAAAAATTCTATTCTATTCTATTGAACTGACTTGTGGTTCAAAAAAGAGCAACAACTGTGTGAGTTGTATGAATAATTTTTGGGGTTAAGGAAAAGTCAAGTTGTAATGAAGGGTGATCTTTAGATCATGCTTCAATGCGGATGATAGAATTAGAAGTGGCACATTTCAAAACTGCACTGCAATATTCTAGATTTCCTATTGAACAAATGAATTTTCCAGAGTCTTCAAGTTCAGAACTTCCTGTTTGAGAAAATAAGAAAATAAGGTGACGTTTCAGTGGATCAAGGCTGAAATGGATGCAGAATGGTTTCTCATGTAATTTGATGCTACTCTTTTATTTTTGTTAGTTCTTATTCATCCCTGCCTCCAATCAATTTAGTAAAATAATTGTGTGGCATCAGCTGGAAAGTCTTCCTTTATTCCCACAATATTTTACCATCCCAATTCTTCAAATCTTACTTACTTCCTACCTAGATGAGTTCGTCAAATCCAACATTTTTTCCTAGTCCAAGGAAAGACATAGATGGATTCTATACAGTAGTGAAATCCAATTTTTTTTTACTACCGGTTCTGTGGGTGTGGCTTAGTGTGGCTTGGTGGGCGTGGCTTGGTGGGCATGGCAGGGGAAGGATACTACAAAATCCCCATTCCCTCCCCACTCCTGGGGGAAGGATATTGCAAAATCTCCATTCCCACCCTACTCTGGGGCCAGCCAGAGGTGGCATTTGCCGGTTCTCTGAACTATTCAAAATTTCCGCTACAGGTTCTCCAGAACCTGTGGAATTTCACCCCTGATTTTGTAGCCCATTAATATTCTGTGTTGTTCATTTTATAGGTGTTTATCTTTAATAAGCAACTAAACCTGACTTTGCCAAAGGAAAAAAAAAAGGTGGGGCAGGGGATGAGGATCCCTAAAAGCTGTATAATTGCTTTTTAATTTCAAAGTCCAATCCCTTTGTGTTTATTTAAAGGTAGTATATTTCGATACTTATTGTTCCTAGGGCCCTGTGTAAAAAAAAAAAATAAAAAAAAATCATTCATTTCAAGAAGCTGTTATGGTATTGATTTTGGTAAAGACTTCCATTAACTGACCAATCTAAATCTCATAAGTGATGTCAGGGTAGTTATACATTTGCTTGCCTCGCATCCTCAGCCATTACGTTAGAATGCAGGCAGTGTCAGAATACGGCTGTTAAATTATTTCTAAATACTGCACCCCAAACAGCTTAACGGTTCTGCAGTTTGAGACTGACACAGAAATGACAAGCTGCCACCTCTTTGTTTTTTAAATATTAACATTGTATTGGGATAGTATTTTTGGAGTGAAAACCTGTGGCACGAGAGGATAAGTGAAATAAACAAAGGCAGCTGGCCTGCATGAAATAATGGAACAATAAGGGCCTTACAGCCGGTCTCATCACTCCAGTATGTTAATTAGCATTCTGTTGTGGCCGCAACCCTGAAAACATGTAATCTGTATTGGTGTACGGTACAGCTGTGAACACACATTCTTTTTTTGTTACTCCCTCGAGTTTGTCTTGCCATTGGCATATGTGTCCAGGCCAAAAGTCAAACCATTCCTACTAAAGGATCTGCTTGAGAAATAGAATCTCGCCTGTATCTTTGGAGTCTTTTTTTTTTTTAATTATTATTAGCCTGTGATGCAACTGTGGGACAATCAGCATTTCTATACTTCCTTTGTAAAAACAACAACAACAACAACAAAAGATGTGGAGACTCTAGAAAGAGTGCAGAGAAGAGCAACAAAGAGGATTTGGGGGACCGGAGGCTAAAACATATAAAGAACGGTTGCTGGAACTGGGTATGTCTCTAGTGTGATGATAAGAAGGACTAGGGGTGACATGATAGCAGTGTTATGATATCTCAGGGGCTGCCACGAAGAAGAGGGAGTCAAACTATTCTCCAAAGCACTTGAGGGCAGGCAAGAAGCGAAGGGTGGAAACTAATCAAGAAGAGAAGCAAGTTAGAACTAAGGAGAAATTTCCTGACAGTTAGAACAATTAATCAGTGGAATAACTTGCCTCCAGAAGTTGTGAATGCTCCAACACTGGAAGTTTTTAAGAAGATATTGGATAACCATTTGTCTGAAGTGATGTAGGGTTTCCTGCCTAGGCAGGGAGTTGGATTAGAAGACCTCCAAGGTCCCTTCCAGACTCTGTTATTCTATTCTATTCTATTCTATTCTATTCTATTCTATTCTATTCTATTCTATTCTATTCTATTCTATTCTATTCTATTCTATTCTATTCTATTCTATTCTATTCTATTCTATTCTTATTCTATTCTATCCTTATCCCTATCCCTATCCCTATCCCTATCCCTATCCCTATCCCTATCCCTATCCCTATCCCTATCCCTATCCCTATCCCTATCCCACTCCACTCCACTCCACTCCACTCCACTCCATTCCATTCCATTCCATTTTATTCTTCGCTTTAATCTTGCTTTGATTTTATAGGTGGCACATATTTGGGGCAGAGGGTGGGGGGATGAATGATGAGTCCAAATTGAATTATGGACTTTGTGCCAGAACCTCAAGATCTCTACTATGCATCGAGTAAGTTGATTGTTGAGTTAAAGAGGACATTCTGTTGTCAGCTGTGGGTTGCATTGATGTTGTTGATGGAGGTGAGGAATGGGAAGGTGGGTGTAGGATGCAAAGTAAGAAGATGTCAGTGGGACTAAGGTTATCTATTTCTTTTCTCAGTGTTTGGAGTGAATTTGGGGATTTGCTACAGTTTTCAAGTATTTTACACGTCCAAAAGGTGGAATATTTTTCAACCATCCCATCATTAAATTAGGATGGTTTTCTGAGGACCACATAAAGGGAGCAGGCCTGATCATATCTGCCACCTCTATAACCTGTATGATCTATAATCCTGGCAAGTCACCTCGTGTCAAAATGTGTCTTCTGCAAACACAGCTTTTTTCTTGACACATTTTCTTCTTCGGGTAATGTTTTTGAGCTTACCTTCTTAAAAAGTAGCCAGCCTGCTTGGGTGTATATTTCCTATTACAAAACTCGTCCTCCTTGTATAGCTGTCTATGCAAAGCTTTGAACGGCCTGCTTTGTTTTTCAAAAGTCATGTATGGAAGCATTCTTCCAAGTTACTTTGTGAAGTGATACTCCCCCCCACTTTTAAAAGTGAAGTGGTAACATAGCTCCTCTATGCTCCTCTAAGATCCTCAATTCTAGTAACTGAAATTGACTTATACACAGGTAGGCACATATTCCTCTTGCAACTTTTCTGATCAGCTTCTAGAAGAGGTTTCAAGGAGACATAAAGTGGAAGATTCAAGGAGAAGCTTGCTGAGCTGGCTATGTGGTATAATTCCTTATCAAATGGCATTATACCTTCAGATCTGGTCTCCATTATTGTTCATGACTTCGGATCCAAAAGAAGTCAATTCCTATAGGAATTGATCTGGATATCTGGTGGTTTTTGAATCCTGGGATAAGGAATCCCATATCACACCCATGTGAACCAAAATATTCTTCTTTTGGGATGTGGTGGCTCAGTGGCTAAGACACTGAAAGGTCAGCAGTTCAGCGGTTTGAATCCCTAGTGCTGCATTACAGGGTGAGCTCCCGTGACTTGTCCCAGCTTCTGCCAACCTAGCAGTTCGAAGGAACATAAAAAATGCAAGTATAAAAAATAGGGACCACCTTTGGTGGGAAGGCAACAGCGTTCCGTGAGCCTTTGACGTTGAGTCATGCCGACCACATGACCACAGAAATGTCTTCGGACAGCGCTGGCTCTTCGGCTTTGAAACGGAGATGAGCACCGCCCCCTAGAGTCAGGAACGACTAGCACATATGTGCGAGGGGAACTTTTACCTTTACCTTTATTCTTCTTTTACTTTTCTTTATAGTATCATAGTAATGGGTACAAAGGGGGCATAATTCAGACACTCCATTTGAAGGACCATGTTCACCCAATGGATCTATTTCCTCTAACACAATGATTGGGAAGGCAGCTCCCCATGTGTGCTCCAAATGGATAGCTCAACAGACAGAGCTCTGCAATTTAACACCAGCTGTCTGCAATTAAAGTAAGATCGAATCCCACCAGGCTCAAGGTTGAGTCAGCCTTCCATCCTTTCTAAGGTAGGTAAATTGAGGACCCAGTTTGTGGAGGCAATAAGCTGACTTTGTATAAATATACAAAAGTATGAAGGCTATTGCTTAACGCATTGTAAGCTGTCCTGAGTGTCCAGAGAAGGGCGGCATATAAATCAAATTAAAAACAAAACAAAACTCTTGAATCAACAATAAATCACTGCATGATGTGAATAACTTAAGACAGAGCCTATGATCAGAAAAGTTAATAACGCTGTTATTACATAGCGTTATTCCCTAACCTGTTGCCCTACCCCTCCAGGATGTATTTGTAATATGTAATGCCTAAAATTTCCAGCCATCATATCGAACAGACATTTGGGATCTGAGATCCAACTCTTTCAAAAAGTACGAGGATGGGAAGGTTGGTCTGTAGACTTTTGCTATCAAATTCATTGGATATTTACCAAATAGAAGAGAATTACTGTAACTCAGAACTGTGGGGTCCTGGGTGCCCTCTTGTTTTCTTGCAGATATTTCATTACACCAATGATGCTACCTTATTGGATAATGAAACATCTGCAAAAAAAAACAAACAAAAAAATAAAATAAACAAAACCAAGCTTAGAGTCTGTGGAGATTCTCAGTCATCCAGGTCATAGTTGTCCCAAAGCTGCTTTTTCAAAAGGCAACTGGCCTTTATTCTTCTTTGAAGATGTTTCTTGTTTTCATCCAAGGAGCTTCTTCAGTTCTTCACTTCTTCAAGGACCCCACAGTCACGAGGTATTTGTAGCGCAACACTCCTCAACTGATTTATTCTAAGGGAGTCCGCTCCATAGAAATCAGGATGAAACATTGCACAATAAAATGGCAATATTGTGGGAAAATAAGTGGAAATCATCTGTAAAGAGCTAGATGTGGGCCACTTGTCAGATAAGAATTTATTCATCTTTTAAAACAGCGGTTGGATTTAAGAAATAATTGGAACAAGTAGCTACTTCTAAAGAGTTACTCTTTTTTTTTTCTTTTGCCCTATGATGGATTTTTGAATGAAGTAATATTATTTTCCTCGTTCAAGATGCCTTTTCACAATAGATAGGCAGTTGTCAACACCATTTGTTGGGGCCCATTTATCATCTCTTAGAGATGATTCTCATGTATTCAGGGAGGCAGAGATTTTTTTCCTCTCTTTGAGAAAATAACTTGGTGATGCTCTTGGGTGAATACATCCTTTATCCATACTCAAATGATAACAGCAATGACTTAGTTCGTATTTCTGGGCTAATCTACTTCAAATTTGATCTTGAAAAATTACTCTTACAAACATAGCCTAGTGTTTAAGCCATTGTGTTGATCTAAAGTCATTCTCCTTCTCTCTCCCTCCATCGCTTAAAAATAATGAATAAATTGTTTGGTGATTGTGATGGGAGTGTGTGTCCACTTGAAAATAAAATGAGAATAGGGTTGGGGAGGGTTCTTAGCTCTTTTATTTAGGATACAGCTTTTTATTCCGATAATTAGATTTGGAACACAATTTTTTCCAGGGTGGATTTGATTTAAATCGAGTTGATTTAAATCACAATTTAAATCATGATTTAAATCACTAGTAAAAAAGCTTGATTTAAATCAACTCGATTTAAATCATAATTTTTAAAGAGCCACTGTCATCTCTGCTACTCCTTTGACCCACTGTTGACTCACCGATAGTCCCAGTGTTGCAGAATATACAGCCTCCTGCTACATAACTAAGCTCCATTTCATGCTGAAGAAACTAAATTATTTATGCATCTTAAATAGAAAACTACCTTACGATAGATTTTTACCCCAAAAGTTTTTTATTAAAATAAATTCGATAAAAATCAAAAAAATCCAATTTAAATAAAAAAAAATCCGATTTAAATCAAAAACATCTGATTTTTTTTTTATTTTTTTTAAAAAAATCATTGATTCTTATCCACCCTGTTTTTTTCCTCTTTTGCTTTTACTTGAACTAATACAAGGAATGACCCCAAGACTTTCTTATTTGACTTTTTTATAATATTACATATGATTGTAAGTAAGTAAGTAGCAAGATAGTAAGGCATGCATGTGATTTTAGGGTCAATTAGTGATCAAATCAAACCAACACATCTCTCTCTCTTTTTTTGTAAATGGAAAGAACATTAGCCATTGTGATAAACATTTCTCCCTCCCTCCTTCCTTCCTTCCTTCCTTCCTTCCCTCCCTCCCTCCCTCTTTCTCTTTCTGAATTTGCCTTCATAGTTTTAAAAGTCTCCAAATTAATGGGAGGATTTTGCACTCCAGATGTGGCTATACTATAATAGAGTCTTATAAATGCTGAGAAAGTGGAGGGGAGGGTGGGGGAGAAAAAAAGGGAGAGGAAAAATAAAACACCACCCCACAAAACCTAGCTTGGAACGAAGGAGAACGAAATCAAGAGCACACCTGGGTTTGACAAAGATTGCATTTACTGACTGCTGCGCTATCACATTACAGAGACAGACCAAATCTTTGGGAGCAGCTGTAGAGAAAGGCTTGGCAAATCGGTATGCAAAAAAGCAGGGCATTGTTAACTTAATCAGATGCCTAGGAAAAAGATGTGCCAGACCAAGAGGGTGATATATAAACAAGCAGGGAGTCCAGCGACCCATGGAGAACGAAGGGTGGATCCCTCCCCATTCCCCCTGCCTTTTCTTAAGGCTCCATCCTGAATCAGATTATTACTATATATATATATTTTAATCATCCTTCTTCCTCCTTCCTTTCCACGAAAAAAAAAATGTTGCTATTCAGTCTACATTTCATTCCGGAATTGTATCACAGTCTGAATTTGAGCTCCTGCATAACACATATAGATGGAAGGAGAACTTTGCTTGAAACCCTCAACATTTGCTATTATGTTTATACCCTATTTTTTTTTTAAAAAATCTGAGGTTCTGTTTTTTAAAAAGATGATTTTAAAACAAACAAATGAGGCTACATTAGTTGGGTGGGGCCCTCCTGGATATTCATCTTAGCTGAAAAATATCCTCTTTAAAAATCTTAATCCCTGTTTTTGTTTTTTTTAAAATGTGTACTTGCAACTTCCCTTGCAATATAATTAATAAATCAAGCAATTATCAGAATGCCAAATATAACAAAATACAGACACCTGATTTAGTAGCAGTTTTGTTTTTGATACCGACAGAGCCAAGATTTTTAAAAACAACAACAACAGAGAAATCATATGCCCCATCAGTTCAAATGATGTCACCATTAAAATATTCAGGTTTATTGGGGGAAGAAAGATACTGTTGTTTATTATTATTTTCTTTTTACATATATATTTCCTATTATCTCATTGAGAGGGAGGGAGGGAGGAAAGGAAGGAAGGAAGGAAGGAAGGAAGGAGGAAGGAAGGGAAGGGACAGAGGCAAGAAGAAAAGGATTGCATTTTATAAACCGAAGGCGCCTAGAATTAATTCTGTCTTCAAGAGAAGTTTCAGTCACCTGTTATTCATGTTCCCTATTAATGTTAATGGGGATATATGGCAAAATTGACTTCATCTTTAAATCTAATATCATAAAAAATAAAAGAGTAATGCTATTTAATCACCCACAGCTTAATAGTGCCTCTGTTGTTTACTGCCTTTTCACTAATTGCTCCGTACTAATGTGTTTTTTGTGTGATTTCCAGTAGTGCTAAAAGAACAGAGATCCATAACCAATTAAATATAGTATTTTATGTTAAAAATATATCTGTTGCCGGCCACAAATGAACTGAGGAGAGTGCCAGCATTGTTGTTGTTGTTGTTGTTGTTGTTTTGGTGTGTTTTGTAGGAGCAAGGAGAAGGTTGGCGTGAACATAATCTCTCCGTTTACATGACAGCATGATGATATTTACAAACAAGGGGGCAAACTGAAGGAAGGCGAAGCATTTTTGCATTCTTCCCTTTTTAATTAGCATTTGCATCTCTCTTTTCTATAATAGTTTTAGCCATCCAGCAATATCTGGAAGGAAGGAAGGAAGGAAGGAAGGAAGGAAGGAAGGAAGGAAGGAAGGAAGGAAGGAAGGAATGCAGCTCTGCCTTAGGGACTATGGTTTTAAGTCTTTGGGTTGGCATTGAAGGAAATAGTTAGAATCTTTGGTCTTAATTCTGACCGGGTTTTTGTTTCAGGCGGAGCCCCAAAGAAGCGTTTTCCCAAAAGGCAACTGGACTTGGTTCTTTCTTTCTTTCTTTCTTTCTTTCTTTCTTTCTTTCTTTCTTTCTTTCTTTCTTTCTTTCTTTCTTTCTTTCTTCCTTCCTTCCTTCCTTCCTTCCTTCCTTCCTTCCTTCCATCCATGCTTCCTTCCTTCCTTCCCTTCCCTTCCCTTCCCTTCCCTTCCCTTCCCTTCCCTTCCCTTCCCTTCCCTTCCCTCCCCTCCCCTCCCCTCCTTCCTGGGGGATTCTGTCAATTTTATATTTTTGTCAGTTTTCTCACTGATACAAATTCTCTTTTGCGCTGCTGCTGACAAATTCAGCAGCAAAGACCACATAATATTTGCATGCATGTTGGTGTATGAATCATTGCATGCAATGTGTTCACTTTTACTGGCAATTCCTTCCTTCCTTCCTTCCTTCCTTCCTTCCTTCCTTCCTTCCTTCCTTCCTTCCTTCCTTCCTTCCTTCCTTCCTTCCAAAATGTTTCACTTCTCATCCAAGAAGCTTCTTGAATGAGAAGTGAAACGTTTTCAAAGGAGGGGGGGGGAAAGAAAACTCCCCAAAGGTGACTTTCAGAAAAAGTACCTTAGGGATAACCATGATCTGGATGATTGAGAATCTCCATAGATATTTCAGGGGGAGGATGAGTGATAATGCAGTGATCTGGATTCAGAAATTTTAAAAAAATGCTTTGGAGGAGAGATGTGGTTACCTGCAGCTGTTGGGATCTTCTTGACCACGTTGCCTCTGTTCCTCAGTTTGTGTGGCAGGTGTGCATAAAAAGCTCTGGTGGCACAGAGGTTAGAATGCAGCATTGCAAGCTAATTCTGCCCACTGCCAGGAGTTCGATTCTGACTGGCTCAAAGTTGACTCAGGCTTCTAAGTGCTATTTCAATTGCTATATAAGTCAAAGTGCTAATTCTATTCTGTTCTGTTCTGTTCTGTTCTACTTGACTCTATTCCATGCAATATTGCAGGCTAATTTTGCCCACAGTCTGGAGTTCGATCCTGACCGGATCAAGGTTGACTCAGCCTTCCATCCTTCCGAGGTGGGTAAAATGACAACCCAGATTGTTGGGGGCAATAGACTGACTCTATAAACTGCTTAGAGAGGGCTGGAAAAGCACGATGAAGCTGTATATAAGTCTAAGTGCTATTGCTATTGCTATAAATTGAATGAATGAGATGCTAAGTGGATGTGACAGTGTTATACTCTTTTGTTGCCTGCTTAACTCCAACATATATTTTCTTGGGACCGCATGGCTATAAACTATGCAAACATGGATGGAGATATGGCATCTTTGTCAGATGCATTGCATGCCTTGATGTCCCCTTCAAAGTACCTGCTCTGCTTTACAAAAAAAAAATAGCTGCCTATTCTAATTAGAAAGCAGTTTTCAGTGGGTGCTTAATAAGACATCCATGCACCAACCAAGAAGTTGGACCAAACATCCGGATTCATGCAACATAACATGATGTTGGTAATTGGTTGCTGGTGATGGTGCCCCCCAATTTGGAAGATAGGAGAGTGCATGCATCAAGAATGAAAATTGAAACTGAACACCAAATCAGGTCAATGTTAAGAAGTTGGATTGTTTATTTATTATTCACATTTCTAGGTTGCGTTCATAGTCTGGAGAACGTACAGAATTAAAAACAAAAATAAAAAAACATCAAACAAAACAGAAAAGAAAATGTGTTCCATTCCCATGGAACATATATCCACTAAAATCTCTGCAAAGCGTCTCCCAGAGGGAGCCTGCATCTTGGAGAAAGAGCCTTCCATACATGACTGGGTGACATGGTTGTAGGGAAATCTGGTAGGAATGAAGAAAGATCAAGGTTTATGTATTATGCATCAATAAAAATTGTAGTGAACCCTCTCTGGGATCCTAAGTTAAAAGGACACTGATTAGCTGCTCATGAGTGCCTCCAGTTGTTTGCATCTGACACTGTTGCAATTGTATTCTTCCTTTTTTTTTTTAAATTTTTAAATTTTTTATTAATTTTAGAAACCACATAATACATTTATAAATGCAAATAAAACAATTTACAACAAACATCATCTTTATAACATCTACCTATAATATCTAAATTGTTACAATATCAATATCCTATATTCTTCAATATACAATAATTCTCTCACCCTATATAATGATATTATTTTATTGATATCTCGTATCTCTTAAATTTCATTTGATGTAAAAATTTATTTTACTCTATTGATATCTTTTCTTTTATTTAATTTTTCTTTCTTTCTTCTTCTCTTTTTTTTCCCACTTCCCTCTAACCATTTATACCATTTTTGCCAGACCAGATAATATTCAGATTCTTCCTTTCCTTGGATCTCCTTGGTAAGTTTATCCATCTCAGCGCATTCCATAATATTCCTTTATTTCATCGTTCGAACGGGTGTCTGATATCTGTTAACTTTTTTATGCTTCGTTTTGTTCTCCGTTGCATTGTTATTATTTGCAGTAGTCAAACATTTTCACACGGGCCAGGCAAGTATATGTTTTCCAAACAGTAGTAATAACAATAATCGCTAGAACATTAAAAAAAAAAAACGTACACACATCTAAAACACAATTTTTTATTTAAACTTCTAAAATGAGCAGAGGATTGATATCCCTTGCTCCATGGGGAAATCAAAAGTCACCTTGGGCAAAGTTGTGTGTGATTTTATGCAAGGCAACTTATCTTATGAATCTGTATCAAGTAAAGAGCAAACAGCTAACAACAACAAGATTGAATTGTTGCCTTCTAGACAAATCTGAAAGGATTGGGGAACCCGAAGCCCATTGAACAAGACACATTCCTTAACTTCTTGAGAGAGAGAGAGAGAGAAAAAAAAATGAGATCAATTAGGACCGTAGTCATACAGTGATAGACAGTTGTCGGTGCATAATAAACATCTTTAGAGGTGGGTGAACATAGGATGTTTTGTTTGTTAAGCAACCTGAAGGTATTTTACAATGATGGAGCTTCAGTCTTGTACTTCTAGTGTAAGGCCAGTAGTTGATGCATCACAATTCTCCCAGTGTTGTTGGTTTTTTTTTTTTAAAAAAAATTCAAACGTGCCTCACATTATGATGAAGTAAAACAGAGGTTTGGCTTATTGTGAAGATATATAGCAATTAAAGTGGATAAAGTGGGGCAAGATCAGGGAGAAGGATGAAGAAACATTTTTCACAGTTATATTAAATTACCCACAAAGACAGGGTCATTATTGCTAACTAGAGCAGTCAAAAGAGGTGTACCTTTGAGTGGAAGATACTAATAAATAACAGGAGAGTGATGATGTTGGGAAAAAGCAGGCAGAGCCTGGGGGTGGAGTCAAGTGAGTAATCAGCCTGGAGTCCTTATGTCGCCATAAACAGTTTATGTCCAAGCCCTCCTGAATTCCGTTGACTCTTTATGTAGCGCCAATTTAGTGCTGACTAGACTTTTGTGAATGGGCATGATAAATAAATCATCTTAACTGGAACATAATGTGTGGCCCCAATTATTCACACCTCATATATCTCCTCCCTTGCTTCTGATATGTTTAGACCAATGCAGTTGGGTTGGATGCATCACGAGAATTATTATGTTTCTTAAAATCAAATTCAGCATCAAGGGATCTGGGCAAATAAAAATAATATGTTTTATGACAGATAATATCATAAGCTTTAAGATATTTTGAGTTATAGAATCTTCTTAATCAGCAAGGGATAGATAATGTTTTTGATAAATCTCCATTTATATTTGGGGAGGTGTGATCTTGAATCACCCACCAGTGGGTGATACCACCAGAGACAAACTGGAGGTGTCTTTCTATCATTTCCTTTTCTCTCCTCTCTCTCTTTATCCTTTCTGATGAGGTGCTAGGAGATGGACAGGTCCCTTATAAAGGATTTTGAATTAGCAGGATCCCATATGGGTCGGTCACCAGGACTAGTGTTGTGGCCCACCAGCAGAGCTGGCAACAGATTCAGACAGTGAGGAGGTTGGGGAGGAACATGGGCCAGTCCTGGAGTCTGGGGAAGGCTCTGATGAGGGCTCTGCATCAGAGGCAGAGAGGGGGTCAGGGCAGTCTGACAGTTATCAGTTGCCTTCAGAGTCAGACATCAGTGAGGCAGACAAACAGCTGGAGCCTGTTCCCGGTGTGTGCATGCACAGAATTGCCAGACCAAGGGAACAGCTAAAGAACAAGGGTCGACTTGGGAGTAAGGCCACAGGTGGACAATGAATGGCCCCTCCCAGAGGGAATAAAAGAGGAGCGAAAGGGGAGTGGAGTTTGCAGGAGACAATTAGTTTGCTTAAATGGTTTGTGACTCCTTGCCAAGTTTTGAAGATATTGGCCTGGCAGCTTCCCAAGCCAGATAAGGTCTGTGACTGTAAATTCACCCTTGAAAGATTTTGCTGGATGTGAATGAGAAGGATTCACAGTAACTTAATAAAAAGTGGTTTTTGTCGAGACAAGGCATCTGCTTCGTGGTTTGGTGGTTTGGGGAACAACCACCATCTCTAGGTCAGAACAACTAGAGAGCTTAGTCTTCTGAACTTTTGGACTCGTGCTGGAGCCCATCCTCAGGGAACTTCTCTCTCTCTCCATTCCAAAAGCTCAGAAGACTAAACCTCTGGTCCCAGTGACTGACCCAGATTGGATCCTGCAACATTACCCTGGGACATGTATGTTTGCCATCTCCATTCATGATTTTGAACTGGTCTGAGATGCACCTGAAATTAGACAGGGGGCTGCTGGTTGCCTACTTCCACTTTATAAATTACATAAAGAACAAGGTATATCCAGTTCCCACAGAACTGTTCCTTTCCTGACACCTATTGGTAAAGAAAATTAATGCTTAGGATGGATGTAGAACAGTGATGGCATTCAACCGGTTCTATCCGGTTCAGGAAAACCGGTAGCAGTGGCTGCGGGAGGCTCCGCCCACCTGCCTAGACATTATCATGTCCCGTTTTTGATGCTCTATGCATGCGCGGAAGGTTCTGTGGAGGTTGCGCATGCACTCACATTTGCGAACCGCTAGCGAAGCTAAGTGAATACCAGCCCTGATGTAGAAGCCACCATTACAAGACCAGCCACCCTCCTAATTTAAAGCATCTTTTGGCTGTGAAATCTTGAGTCCCCGTGTCTTGCCTTTATTTGGTTGTCAGTAAGATCCTTTCTTTTTTTAATGGATCACATGCAAAACTTTGAAAGGCACATCTGTTCACCCCATCACCTCAAATGTGCAATGGACCTCCACGCTTTATTTGTACGTTCGTTGAGTGAGCATGGCAAAAACGATGCCATGGATTGTGGTATTTGTAAGGGTCAGATTGTAAGGGTAAGATTGCAAGGGTAAGGAAGGCTACTTTGAGAAACTACACATCAATAGTAGATAACATTTTGTTTGCTGAACATGCCACGGGCCATCCAGGGTGAAGTTTTGGAAATTAGACCTAAACTAGATTAGATGGACTATGACCAATGGACTGACTCAATGTAAGGCAGCTTTGTATATTTATATTTAAAATAACCAAGCTCAGAGAACACCAAGGACCACATGATTCTGAGATACAATGCTATGGGCGTACACATATGAGTAGCATGGTGGCCTAGCGATGAAAACGTTTGCCTCCCATTAGGAAGGTTGAGAGTTCAATCCTAGGTAGTGGCAGATTTTCTCTCTCCTAAGGCACAAAGAAAAAAAAATATCTGCTGTGAACATGGCATCAGGAAGGGCATCCAGTCAGTAAATGCTCAGCTCCATCTAGTCACCTTGATTCTAGCCGAATTAAGGGGTTGTTCTTAGTTGCAAAGTCGTGTCCGACCCATCGTGACCCCATGGACAACATTCCTCCAGGCCTTCCTATCATTTACCATACTCTAGAGCCGTGATGGCGAACCTATGGCATGGGTGCCACAGGTGGCACGCGGAGCCATGTTGCCTGGCACGCCAGCTCAGCTCCGGCGCGCATGTGCGCACCGGCCAACTGATTTTCGGGCCTTCTGGGTCCACCAGAAGTAGGGAAACAGGCTGTTTCCTGCGTCTGGAGGGCCTGGGGGAGGGGTGTGGAAGGCCCGTTTTTCTTTCTCATTCCAGATCTTCCAGATCCTCTCTATGCATCTGGGGAGGGCGAAATCAGCCTTCCCCACCCCCTTAGAGGCCCAAAACAGCCCGCTTTCCAACTCCCCAGATGCATAGAGAGGATCTGGAGCCAGGTGAGAAAGAAAAACGGGCCTACTGGGCTATCATATGCCAGGAGCGGGGGGGGGGGGGTTGTGTGCACATGCACGGGGCACATAAAATTATGGGTGTGGGGACACGAACGCACGAACCTTCCCTGCCCCCCCCTTCCTGGCACACGATGGCAAAAAGGTTAGTCATCACTGCTCTAGAGTCCATTTAAGCTCACACTCATGCTTCAGTGACTCCATCCAGCCACCTCATTCTCTGCCATCCCCTTATTCTTTTGCCCTCCATCTTTCCCAGCATTAGGCTCTTCTACAGTGAGCCCTTCCTTCTCATTAGGTGGCCAAAATATTTGAGTTTCATCTTCGAGATCTGGCCTTCTAAAGAGCAGTCACGGTTAAGGGATTACACTGTCATAAAAAGAGTTATTTAATGCTATAGGCATATGCATGTATAAATCAATGGCTGGGTTCCAGATGGGAAACTGGCTTACCCCAATCACGAGAATAAACATTGGTTTCCTTTCTAGATGAATAGTGTGAACGTGACTCCCAGAATTCTGAACAGTAATCTCATGGCATTTTTGGACCCTTAACCGCTTCTCTTTTCAAAGTCCAGAGCAAACTCCTGATGACAATAGGAAAAATCTGCTGATCTCAGTGGAGTTTCCACGTATGTGAGCAATAGCATATACTTATGTTCTTTGGAGGTTGTTATAAGGATTAATTAATTAATGTTTGTACAGCACTCTGGATGTATAAAGTGCAGTAGAAGTGCTTAGCAATATTATTATTAAGTCCCTGTGCGTCACTTATTTACTCTTAATATCTGAACAGAGTGTGGCTTTTGATTTTGTGAACTAATAGATCTAAGGATGGAGGAGAGGCATTGCTATGGCTATGGATTCAGGCAACAGTTGAATGGCTCTTATAACTAGGAACAATAATAATCAGGTGAAGAACAAAGTACCAGTTGGCAAAAAAAAAAAAAAAAAAAGAAAAAGAAAAAGAAAAAAAGAAAAGAAAAGAAAAGAAAAGAAAAAAGTGCCTCTTTGGAAGGATTTTTTTTTTTGCAAGGTTGCAATTTACAGTTCTAACTGAGAGGAATGTTTCTCACTTAGACCAGGAAGTCTTTGCATGGCCAAGCAGTGAGTGTCATTACAGTCACAGTTGTGAGAATACAAGACACTACTAAAGGGATTGGTGATAGGAGGTTTCTCTTATGTCTGTGGATGGTGTGCATAGGATCTCAGTTATCTCTAAGTAAATTATTTTTTGAAAGCAAAGGTAGGGGAAAAAATCCTTTACTTCTAACCCCAAAATTATTACAGGTAACCCTTGGCTTACAACAGTTTGTCTGTAGGAGATGGCTCAGTGGTTAGAATGCAGTACTGCAGGCTAATTCTGCTGACTGCCGACAGCTTGCAGTTCGGCAGTTCCATTCTCACCGTTGACTCAAGGTTGACTCAGCCTTCCATCCTTCCGGTCAGTCTTAGAGGAGATCAACCCTGACTGCTCTTTAGAAGGCCAGATCCTAAAGATGAAACTCAAATACTTTGGCCACCTAATGAGAAGGAAGGACTCACTGGAGAAGAGCCTAATGCTGGGAACGATGGAGAGCAAAAGAATGGGACGGCAGAGAACAAGGTGGCTGGATGGAGTCACTAAAGCAGTTGGCGTGAGCTTAAATGGACTCCGGGGGATGGTAGAGGATAGGAAGGCCTGGAGGAACGTTGTCCATGGGATCACGATGGGTCGGACACAACTTCACAACTAACAACAACAACATCCTCTTATTACGAATCCCTCAACATTTTAGGCTACCTTTGAATCAATGTTCTAGGAACACTTTGCTTGATCAGTGCGGGTTTCTTCACAGGACAATCCTGTACAAGAATTGAACTGATTTTCTCTGGGTTTTTTTTTTTTTTTTAGATTCAGGAGTGATGCCCTGAATTCACTGGGCAGTAAAAGTGCCAAATTCTACCTACAAAATTGAGAAAAGAGACCTTCAGGGCTCAGAGAGATAGCTTTCTTTACTCTAACGAGGCAAAGGTTTTTATCATTCCAGATTTATCAATATTTCAAAGGGTAATACTTTTATCTTTTGGGCTTTTCGTACAATCTTTCCTGCATCCTAGACACGCCTCTTGAGTTTCATCTTAAAGATGCGTGTTATTGTAAACAAATGCTTAGAAACTATTTCTAAGTTTCTATTAGAAACTATTTCCAACTATTTCTTTTTTAATGAACTTAAAAAAGTCATTTGTGGTCCATGTTAGGTTTTGGCATCTCTCTAGATGCTTTTCCCGCCCCTCCTTTCCTTGCTGCCCCAAATTCCTCCATCTCCTCCTTGCTTTAATGCTCCAGCCTACTGTTGTGAAAATACTCCAGCTGTGGCAATTAGGATTAAGCTGCCCATTCGGAAATAGCCAACTTCTCCATCACGGCAGGTTCTGTCCGTTTCCAAATGTTTTTATTTTTTATTTTTTTGGAAAAAAAAAAACTTTCCCCTAGATTTCTGAGGCATGTACGGATTGATCGCCCACAGCAGTCAAGAGAAGAAGCAGGTCAGGCCATTGTAGCTCACCTGAACACTAGCTGAGGCGGTGAAAGGATGCTCTTTATGTTTTTTCTCCTTCCCACCAACTCTTAAGCATGGGCTTGGAAAGCAGCTGGGGTCTAGCCCTAGGTAACACATAGGAGTGTTGTGACTGCCAAATGGTGCCCAGACACAGTGCGAATGTAAGCAATTAGCAGAGGCTACCCTCCTGTAGTTTGATTCACTCGGTGTGTGCCCTGCACATTTTTTGCAGCTGTGACTCGAAACTGGGAGTCTCCTTGTGGCCCATAGACAGCTGCTTCGCTGGGAAGCCAAGAGGAAACTCTTTTACTACAGAGCTAGATGCAGCTGGGCTAAGCTTTTCTCAGCTGGATTTTATTTTATTTTTTTTACATATCTTGCTCCAGCTTTTTTTTTTGGCAAAAACAGAAGAAACAAAGAACAATGCATCTGAAGCCCAACTGCACTTTCTGCTAATACCTCAACACACCCAGAGCTTCAGACACAAAGACCCTCTTTAACTCCATGTCGATGACATTAGCAACTGATGCAAACCCCTGCTTCTCCTATTCTTCGGCAAATTCCAAGATATTCAAAGAGGCCCAATCGAATATACGTTATAGATTTTCCTCCTTTGAACTGTATTTGACATTTCAGAAAGCCATTAGGATAAATTGAAGTTCCAAGGCTGCCAAACAAATATTTGCAAATAGGAATGGAAATATAAATATCAGATTCGCAGGTCAAGATTTGATTTCTGTCGTTGGCATTTGAGTCTCTGTATTTAAGGTCAAACCGGGGCTTACTGTCTACTTGTGAGTAAGCCACACTGCAGGGAGAGTTCAAACCCCTAGTAAATATGCCGAAGATTGCAGCCTACTCTTTCTTCAAGCAACAAATAATAATACACTTTCAATCAAGAGGTAATCCTTGACTTAACAACCATCTGTTTAGTGACTGTTTGAAGTTACAATGGCACTAAACATAGTACTTATGACCAGGGATGGGTTCTAAATTTTTTTTACTACCGGTTCTGTGGGCGTGGCTTATTTTGTGGGTGTGGTTTGATAGTCATGTGACAATTCTTTAGGATTTAGCAGAGGTACTTGTCTACCAAGCTTTTAACTGCTTGCAGATCTCTACCAGTCTACTCCTTCGTTTTTGGAGGCATTTATTTTTGGAGGCACTAGTCTACTCATTCGTTTTTGGAGGCACTGGTCCACCTATTTATTTTTGCAGGCACCAGTCTACCCATTTATTTTTGCAGGCACCGGTCTACTCATTTGTTTTTGGAGGCACCGGTCTACCACCACACTGCCTTTTAACACTGATCAGCTGTAGGGCAGCCCTTTGAAGCCCCACGGCAAGGGTTTAAACAGTTTTTTTTCCTTATAGCCCATCAGCTGGGACTCAGGAGGCAGCAATAGATTAAGGGTGGGGCCAAATAAAAGGTAAGAATAATGCGGGGGGGGGGGCAGAACCGGTTCGGTGACGTCATATTGTCACCGCTACCGGCTCGGCGGAACCGGGTGGAACCGGGAGGAACCCACCACTGCTTATGACCAGTCGTCATACTTACGAGAGGTGCAGCATCTGCTTGGTCACATAATCAAAGTTTGGGTGCTTGAAAGCTTCCCTGTATTCACAACAGCATCCTAAGGTCATGTGATCACCAGTTGTGACTTGCCAGCCAGCTTCTGACAGGCCTAGTCAATGGGGGAAGCTGGATTTGCTTACTAACCATGTGATTCACTTAACAACTGCAGTCATTCGTTTAACAATGTTGCCAAAAAAGTCATAACATCAGGTGTGACTCACCCAATAATCTTGTTTAGCCACATAAATTTTGGTCTCAATTGTGTCATTATGTTACCTGTAATCTTTAGTTTACCTGTACTTTTGGAAGTTCGTAGATATAACAGATCGGTAAGAAATATTTTGCAACTGGAGAATTTGTATGTTCCAGTGATTTTAGTCACAGTAATCTGTAAATTGAAGGTAATAGGCATAAATAATGGATAATACTTGCTCTTCCCGTACCCCCTTTATTGTCCCCAAAATAGCTAGAAATGTAATTCCTATTTGCAGCTTGGGGTGAGGTTAGGGTCCCAGTGGACATCATAAACTATTTGAAAAACATGTAAATATAACTGCTTAATTTGGGAAGTAAGAATGTAAACCCAGCAAATTAACATGAAAGTTATCCCTGTTATGTTCATTGGAATGATACATATGTAACAGAGGTGGGTTTCAGCAGGTTCTGACCAGTTCTGAAGAACCGGTAGTGGAAATTTTGAGTAGTTCGGAGAACAGGTAAATATCACTTCTGACTGGCCCCACCCCCAATTTATTCTCTGCCTCCCAAGTCCCAGCTGACCAGGACGAAATGGGGATTTTGCAGTAACCTTCCCCTGGAGCAGGAGGGAATAAAGATTTTGCGCTATCCTTTGCCTGCCGTGCCCACCAAGCCACGCCCACCAAGCCATGCCACACCCTCCAAGCTACACCCACAGAACTGGTAGTAAAAAAAATTTGAAACCCATCACTGATATATCAGTGTCCATGTAAGCATTCTCATAGCTTGAGATATATCCATCCTGGTTGTAGAGTGAATCGAGAAATGAACACAAAAGGGATTGAAGGTAAAATACATCACCAAGGAGAACAGCTGGGTTTAAGAGGGCTAGATGCAATCAAAGTGTAGGAAGTCATCCAGAAGATTGGTGGTCATCTAACCACCAATGGAATAGACAATTGGAAAATACTTTTTTTCATCTGTAGAGAGGGCAACACAACTCTGCTGTTTTCTTTTATCTTCTTTTGCTCAAAATCCCCCCTCCTGCACAACTTCAGGTTATGATTCAAATTCAGATTATACCAGGGATGGACTGCTGGGGATTCGCAGGGGTTCGGGAGAACCTCTAAGATTCTGTGCAGTTCGGAGAACCCCCAATCCCACTCCTGGCTGGCCCCTCCCACCCCACCCCTCCCAGGAGTCCCCACGTGGCCTGTTTCAGATGCAAGTAAGTGCAGGATGTGCATGGAAGCTTGGGGAGGGCGAAAAACGGGCCTATCGGAAGTTCAGGAAAGCCAGAAATGGGCCTCTGGAGCCTGGGGAGGCCATTTTCGCCATCCTAGAGGCTCAAGGAAAGCCTCCAGAGCCTGGGGAAGGCAAAAACACCCCCTCCAGCATGGTGCAGGAGGCTGACTAGTCCACGTCCACCATGGCCACGCCCACCCAGCAACCGGGCAGAGAACCCCTTGCTAAAATTTTTGAAGCCCACCCCTGGATTATACCAAATCAGTTTTCTTAATTTAATAAATACTTACATGAGGAATCTTCTTAGTCTACATGCATATATACCAGACTTTCGGGTTATGTTGGACATTTGAACAGGGAGTGGCATTTCTTACCTCTTCTTCCTTCCTTCCTTTTTCTAATGGGTTCAGGAATTCCACGGGGAGGCTGTCCTCTGGAGATAATTATTTGTCATAACAAATGGGTTTCAGCTTGTTTTACAATAGGGAATCTCCCACGGCACTGACAGAAAGAGGCACTGCCTCTAGGGGACATTACTTAGTGTTGATCCTTCGTTTTTATTTCGAACACGAGTGATGCTGTTTGTATCTCGTGTTTCCCTTCGCACGTTTTCCTCCTCCTCATTTGTAGGTATGTAATATTAGAAGTGAACGATCAAATTGTGGACTTAATGGTGTGGCTGCATGGCTAATGAAAGATGCAAACTAGCACAATAGCACTTAGACTTATATACCGCTTCACAGGGCTTTTTAGCATGCTTTAAATCAGGGGTCTCCAACCTTGTCAACTTTAAGACTTGTGGACTTCAACTCCCAGAATTCCTGAGGAATTCTGGGAGTTGAAGTCCACAAGTCTTAAAGTTGACAAGGTTGGAGACCCCTGCTCTAAATGGTTTACAGTGTCAGCCTATTGCTCCCCAACAATCTGGGTCCTCATTTTATTGACCTCGGAAGGACGGAAGGCTGAGTCAACTTTGAGCCCTGTCAGGATCGAACTCCAAACTGTAGGCAGAGTTTGCCTGCAATACTGCACTTTAACCACTGCGCCACCATGCAGGAAATTCCACCAGTAAGGAGGAATTTCCTGACTCTGATGACTATTAAGCAAGGGGGCAGCTAGTTTTCTGAAGAAATGGATGCTACATCTCTGGCGGTTTTCAAGAAAATTGGACAGCCATTTGTTCAGAACGGTACATAATATGCGCTCATAGACCACCACATCCAGAAACAGATACACAAAGATTCTAAGAATATTACTTTATTGTTCCCAGATATAACAGCAGCTTCATGAAAATATGGCACCGTTTACCTCTATTCCCTCTTAAACCAACCAGAATGAAGGTGGTATTATTTTGAGTTTGTTTTTCAGGTTTTCTTCTTCCTCAGGTTTTTTTAACCGTTCTTCTATTTCAGGAGTGCCAAACTTAGATCTGCTTAGATCTTAGGGTGCTGAGATCTGGCCTGTGGCCTGCCCTGGAAACAATGAAGGACCGTGCCTCTGCCAGCAAAAATGGAGCTTGGGAGGACAACGTACGGTATTCCAGGGCTCTGTTTTTGGGCGCGATGGCCTCCTGCAGCTCCCTGCCAGCAAAAACGGAGCTTGGGGAGGTTGCATGCAGCTTGACTGGGCTCTGTTTTTGCTACAATGGCCTCCTGCAGCCCTCTGCCAGTGAAAACAGAGCTCATGTGCGGCCTCCCAGGCTCCGTTTTCACTGGCAGAGGGCTGTAGAAAGCTGCTGCGGGGGCCGAAAACAGAGCCTTGATGAGTGATGTCAAGCTGGCCATGCCCATTCTGGCCACGCCCCCCCAGCCCCCCCCCAGGTGAAACACAACTCTGATCCAGCCCTCATTGAAATCGAGTTTGACACCTCAGCTCTGCTTGTTCCCGCGGACCTTCTTCAAAGTTATATTCACATTCCTCTCTAAATGCATTTAATCTTGTGGAGCCATGGGTTTAAAAAGACCCGTCCACAAGTGTAAACTATCTCAGTCCTTTGGATGCCCAACTTCAGATCTCTTCAGATACCCATAACTGCACATCAGGACTCAATTTACTGCCCTGCTTTTGTAGGGTTGTAAACTGAAAATATATTAATATAGTTTTTATACTAGAAAAGATAGGGGCATTATGAGGATAAATTTGTTAGCACTTAGAGTTCAATAGACAGAAGTGCAAATCATTGTTATTATCTCTCTCTTTATACATTTTTAAATAGAACATGATAATCATCTTTATGAATGCTACATTATTTATAAGGGTCATTGATGTTTGAGACATTTTTGAGCCAACACCCTCGTTGGTAAATAGACTTTTAGTATCAAATATAAGAAACCCAAACACTTCTCTTTTCAAAAGGCAGTGGGGGATGCCATTTATTCCAAAATGTAATGAGTCACTGTGCAAGAAAGGGTGTATAGTCATAAAATTGCATCCCAGCTTGATCTTACGGTCTGGATTGGCAAGGTAAGCAGGCCATTTAACAATCCCAGATCAATCCTGCACAAAATGTTAAAAAAACCCAAAACAAAGCAGTAAATGTTGAAGGAAAAAATGCAGGCATACCAGTAAGATCTTGGGTTGGTGTGATCCTTCCAAAGTTACCAGCAGTCAGTCTGTGGAATTTTGTAAATGCTTTTGTTTTTAATAGGAGCCTACATTTAGAGATTGAATGGATGTGAATGCATACCCATTCAGCCTTTAACAAATGGAGCCTGAACACGAGCATGTCTGCAGCATTAAAATGCTTAATGTTTGATGTCATGTGAGGTTCTAGATAACCATGATGCCTCCTGTCCTTGAATGAGGCTCTGATGTCCTAGGCTGCATTAACAGAGGGGTAGAATCAAGATCATGTGAAGTGTTAATACCACTTTATAATGCCTTAGTAAGACCAGAGGTGGGTTTCAGCAGGTTCTGACCAGTTCTGGAGAACCGGTAGCAGACATTTTGAGTGGTTCAGAGAACTGGTAGTAAAAATTCTGACTGTCCCCGCCCCCATCTATTCTCTGCCTCCCAAGTCCCAGCTGATTGGGAGGAAATGGGGATTTCCTTCCCCTGGATTGGGGAGGGAATGGAGATTTTACAGTATCCTTCCCCTGCCATGCCCACCAAGCTACGCCCACCAAGCCATGCCATGCCACGCCCACCAAACCACACCCACAGAACCGGTAGTAAAAAAATTTGAAATCCACCACTGAGTAAAACCACACTTGGAATACTGCATCCAGTTTTGGTCACCAAGATGTAAAAAAGATGTGGAGACTCTAGAAAGAGTGCAGAGAAGAGCAACAAAGATGATTAGCTAGAAGCTAGAATTTATTTATTTATTTATTTATTTATTTATTTATTTATTTATTTATTTATTTATTTATTTATTTATTTATTTATTTACCGCCCTACTCCCGAAGGACTCAGGGTGGTGAACAGCCATAGAATAAAACATATAAATACAAAATTTAAAATAGAATAAAACGAATTAAATAATTTGGCTGAACAAATTTAAAACCCCAATAATTTAAAACCAAATTTAAAATTTCCATTTAAAAAGGGGAAAAACTGATATGAAGAACAGTTGCAGGAATTGGGTATGTCTAGTCTAGTGAAAAGAAGGATCAGGGGTGACATGATAGAAGTGTTCCAATATTTGAGGGGCTGCCACTAAGAAGAGGATGGTCAACCTATTCTCCAAAACACCAGAAGGCAAGACAGCAAGCAGTGGATGGAAACTAATCAAGGAGAGAAGCCGAGGTGGCGCAGTGGTTAGAGTGCAGTACTGCAGCTACTTCAGCTGACTGCTAGTTCAGCAGATCAGCGGATCAAATCTCACCGCTTCAAGGTTAACTTAGCCTTCCATCCTTCCGAGGTGGGTAAAATGAGGACCCAGATTGTTGGGGGCAATATGCTATTTAGTATACTGTCTTTGGTGTAAGCCGCCCAGAGTCCTCGGAGAGTGGGTGGCATAGAAACGTGAATAATAAAAAAATAATAATAAAAAATAAGATACCTGGATTTAAGGAGAATTGACTTGACAATGAGAACAATTAACCAGTGAAACAGCTTACCTTCAGAAATTGTGGGTGCACCATTACTGGAAGTTTTAAGAAGAGATTGGATATGTCTGAAATGTTATAGGGTCTTCTGCTTACGTAGGGGGTTGGACTAGAAGACCTCCAAGGTCCCTTCCAACTCTGTTATTCTGTTCTCTTCTGTCTCAAGACCTAAGAGCAAATTGTGAAAGGGTAGTTTCTTTCTCTCTTGTTTTACATTCCAATCATTCTTTGAAAGCCTGCCACAGAAACTACTCATGCCTGTCAGTTTTTCTAGAGGCAAAGTCAAGGGTAACCTTTGTTTACATACCATATTTACAGATCTCACAGCCTTTTCTGGAGATGAGTATTTATTTATGGATGTTGCTCCTAGGACACCAGTATCAGAAATGGCGCACCTAAAAAGTATCTTGGAATTTGAAAAAAACAACAACAGTATTTTGCACATTTTTACTTGATGGATGGAAGACCAGCAGCTTTAGCCTCCTGCTTGAATCCGGTTTCAATACTACACCATTCTTCTTACATTTCAATTCACAGTCCGGGTAAACTTTTTTGTACTTCAGCAACTTTGTTTAGCTCCTGTGAAGTTAGCTAACATCCTGGCACGTTTCTGCTTAATGACTGGGGTGAGGATCAAGCTGTGTATCAGTTACAGGAGTGTTCACAGTTGAACTTCAAATTAGCTATTTTCTTTCACACATGTTCAACATGGCAGCTTTTAGCGTTTTCCCTTCACCCCCTTTTCAGAAGCTCCCTTTACGTCCACCGATTGCCTTTTGAGATAAAAGTAGGATTAAAAAAAAAGAGAGAGAGAAAAAAGAAATAACAGAAGAAGACTGCAAGTGAACAAACAATGCTATCACAGCACTTTAAAATAATCAAATATGGTTTTTTCCCCGCTCTCTCCTCCTTTCTCTGTTTGCATTCTAAGGAGTATAGAAGGCAGTTTGGGAAGGTGAAAGAGAAGGGGGAAAAAAAACGATATTGGTGTTTTCCCATCAACAGGTATAGATGATGTTAAAGGTGGAAGAGAAGGAACAAACACCCTTAGAAACATTGCGCTGCTATTTTTGTCCTTCGGTTCTTTATGACAACTTATTTGTACTTAAAGGAATCTTTCCAAAGAGCGAAGAAGCATCATTAAATAAAGACTGTGAAATGTGCAATATGGCTTATTTATTTAAATGTTAATTGGTCCAACGAACACTTCTAATTAGCTCTATATTTGCTTAGCAAAAAGTTTTACAAATTCCAATTGTGAAAAAAGCAGCTATTTTGAGCTGGTAAGCATGTTGCAGCATCAGCTATGATTTTTCTATAGTTCTCAGCCCTTGAAGGCACAATTTAATTTTTCATGTATGCATACTAGCAACGGTAAACACTTGCGAGTGTAAAGAACCTTCTTTAATTAGCTGCACAACAATTAAAGGATTCACAAACTAAATTGAACCCTGTCTCTGTGCTTACTAGCTGAATTCTACCACCTGTCACAACAGCACTTTGTTCAATCTGTTATGCAAAATCATTATAGCAATATAGCTGAGGAGAAAAAAAAGAGAGAAAACAGCAATTATTTCTTACTTTTCTCTTGAATGGGTTATTTTGGGTTAGATTCATGTCAGGTTCATTGAAGCTAACCTTTTGAAATCTGTAACAGCATAATTCTTCTATGGCAGGCTTAGGATTTCTAGATAACTATTTCATTTTACTCTTTTTCAAGAGAAGGGAACGCACCCTCTTGGTACAAGGTACTTTTCTCTGATCATTTGGGAAAAGTATATGTGTGTATCTGAGGTTGGGGAAATAATCCAAACCCTTTAATTTTTGCAGCAGGCTGCTATTTTTCTTTTCTTTGTCAGACCAGGAAACCCAAAAATCTAATAATAAAACCGCTTCCTTTATTATTGAACTCATTAAATGATGTTGCAAAACAGCACTTGTAAGAGTTTGGATTTTTGTTTCCCTGATTTCCTGCAACTTCTCTGTTTCCCTTTCCCTTTCTCCCTCTTTTCCTCTTTCCCTCTTTCCATCTCTCCTTCCTTCCTTCCTTCCTTCCTTCCTTCCTTCCTTCCTTTCTTTCTTTCTTTCTCTCTTTCCCTCTCTCACTCTCTTTCTCTCTCTTTCCATTTCCCATTCTCTCTCTCTTCTCTCTCTCTTTCTTTCTCTATTTCTCTCTTTCTGTTTCCCTCTCTCTCTTTCTCTTTTTCTCTCTTTCCGTTTCCCATTCTCTCTCTCTTCTCTCTCTCTTTCTTTCTCTATTTCTCTCTTTCTGTTTCCCTTTCTCTCTCTCTCTTTCTTTCTCTTTCTTTCTCTATTTCTCTCTTTCTGTTTCCCTTTCTCTCTCTTCTCTCCTCTCTTTCTTTCTTTCTTTCTTTCTTTCTTTCTTTCTTTCTTTCTTTCTCTTTCTGTCTGTCTGTCTTTTGAAAATAGTTTGGATTAAACTCCCACAGTTTAGCTAAAGCATCAACCTTGAGACAATGTGCTCCTGCAATTTACATTGTGGTATCATCTGTTCTAGTCCAATGTTTAGCAGCCTCAGCTACTCTGACTGATAGGGAGAAGTATCAGTTGGGAAGCATGGTCCCAACTGCATTTGAAGAGCTATGGGTTCTGCAACCCCTGAAAAATTTTATAGAAGCCATTAAAAAAAAAAACAACCTATGGTTTTGTAGCCAAGGAGGGCCAGGAAGGCATTAACTGAAATTAGTATCCACACTATACATTTACATGTGAGAATTATATGTAATTCTGCATATCCACTGACAGGTATGTGTGCATTGTTAGACAGGGCACCATGTCCTCTAGTCTTCTGTTTGCTGTTCCGTATACAAGTAATCCTCAATTTATGACCATTGCTGGTAGTGGAACATGTGTCGCTACGTGGTCCTTATGCAAGTTGCATCTAATTTTACCACCATTTTTGTTGGCACAGTTGTGAATCAGGCTTCTTTGCTTGTTGGAAGGTTTCCCCCTGGGAAAATTTGCAAATGGCAATCATGTTAACCTGGGACATTGTAAACATTGTAAATACAGGCCGGCATCCAAATTTGAATCATGCGACTGCAGGGATGCCTCAATAGTCATAAGGACCAGATAAGTCATAAGCAACTTCAAATGGTCATTAAGTGGATGGTCGTAAGTCAAGGACTTACCTGTACCCTGGAGCCTGAGCACATATAACTCTGGAGTAGGAATGCCTAATTCCAGAATTGTGACACTCCCCAGACTTCAGCCTCTCTTTGTAGGAATTTGATATCTATGGGATTCATTGGAAACTAAGAGTTGCTTAGCTGCTTATAGATTTTTTCAGAATATCTGTCTGATTTATCTGTCGGTGCAAACACGTAACTTTTAAATATCTTTTCATATTGTCGCTATGTGGAACAGTCGCCTGCTTAGAAAAATTGCAGGCACCTGTGCTGCCTTCTTCCCCCTCCCATTTTGAGACTTTCCCCCAGCACAGTAGAGTTGGCAACAAAGCTGCAGCCTTGACACAGGGTTGGGAGGAGTTGGGCGGAGAACAGATAAGATCCAGGTTTGGGAATCTCTGCAGCAAACGGAGAAAAGCAAGCTGAAGAAAAGGTGGCATTTTTCCTTCAAAGAGAGGTGGATGATTTAGAAGAAAAAGTAATACAGGGGGACAGCAAAGCACAGTAGAATGTGGAAAAGTGCAAGTTATTCTCCCTGGCCTTTAACCCAGAGGAAAAAATAGCAGAAGAAAAGAGACAGAGAGGGAGGGGGAGGGAGAGAGAGCGGGGAGGGAGAGGGGAGAGGGAGGGAGAAAGAGAGGGAGAGGGAGAGAGGGAGAGAGAAAGGGAGAGGGGGAGAGAGAGAAAGAGATATGGGGGAGAAGGGGAGGGAGGGGGAGGGAGGGAAAGGGGGAGGGAGAGAGGAAGAGAGGGGGAGAGAGAGGGAGAAAGAAAGGGAAAGGGAGAGAGGAGGAGAGAAAGAAATATAGGGAGAGAGAGGGGGGAGGTGGAGGGAGAGAGGGAGAGAGAGAAAGGGAGAGAGGGGAAAAGAGAGAAAAACATACGGAGAGAGAGGGAGGGAGGGGGAGGGAAAGGGGGAGGGAGGGAGAAAGGGAGACGGAGAGAAAGAGGGAGAGGGAGAGAGAGAAAGAGATATGAGGAGAGAGGGAGGGGAGGGAAAGGGGGAGGAAGGGAGAGGGAGAGAGAGGAAGAGGGGGAGAGAGAGAAAGAGATATGGGGAGAGAGGTAGGGAGGGGAGGGAAAGGGCAAGGAAGAGGGAGAGACGGAGGGAGAGGGAGAGAGAGAGAAAGAGAGAGGGGGAGAGAGAATTTAGGAAATGGCAGATCAGGATTTGTAAGAAGAAAACATGACTGATAAAGGAGAACATTTGTAGCTCAGGGTTGACAAGAGGGGTCCTTGGTTGTTTCCTTGCAGAGGTTTCATTGCCCAAACTAGATAACTTCATCAGAGCTAATGATCAGTAGCGCTGATGACGTTATCTAGTTTAGGTAATGACACCTCTGCAAGAAAAGCAGAAAACATTGCTAATAATACTATAGAGCAAGGATGTCAAACTCGCAGCGTCACATTGTCATCACATGACGTATCGTGACTTCCCCCCCCTTTGCTGAATGGGGGGTGGGCGTGGCCGCCACATAACGCATCCGGCCCGTGGGCCACATATTTGATACCCCTGCTATAGAGCATAGTGTAATAATACCATGTTTTCCCGAAAAGAAGACCCTGTTTTATATTTTTTTGAACCCTGAAATAAACACTTGGCCTTATTTTCGGGGAGATTTTATTATTTTGGGGCACGTGGAACAAGACAGGGCTCCTCTTGCCATCTTACCTGATTTCCAGCTCTGCCTCCCTAACCCTAAACAGAGGAAATGGCGGGGACCGGCTACGCATGTGTTTAAATATTTTTTTGGGGGGGGGGTATTTTCAGGGGAGGGTTTATTTACAGGGAAACACAGTAGTGAAGAGGAAATGTGCCTTGGTGGCGCAGCAGACTAAAGTGCTGTTAAGTAGCACCAGCTGCCTGCAATTACTGCAAGTTCAAATCTCACCAGGCTCAAAGTTGACTCAGCCTTCCATCCTTCCGAGGTAGGTAAAATGAGGACCCGGTTTGTGGGGGCAATAAGCTGACTTGGTATAAAAAAGAACACTACTTGGGGTGGCCCCGAAAGCCCTACTAAGCAGGTATATACAAAAGTATGAAGGCTATTGCTTAATGCATTGTAAGCCGCCCTGAGTCTCCAGAGAAGGGCGGCATATAAATCGAACCAATCAATCAATCAATCAATCAATGAATGTAATAGTATTAGCAGAATGTTTATACGATGTAATATGAGGAAATATTGTTATAGTAATAGTAATAATCACAGTAACAGAAACACAGGGTTTATAAAGGCATTTTTCCTTTAAAAAAAATGAACCAAAAATCAATCCGCTTAAGGATAACATGCGAAGCCCATTGGTGTCATAAGAATAGCTTCTGTGACCGCAGTTAAAGAATTTGTTCTTGAGTGAGGAACACACAATACGGGCGTTTCATAATCGGGGGGGGGAGGGGGGGCTATCCATGAATAGGTCCGATTATTCCACGCTGCAATTTTAAGTTGCCCAATATTTTTAGATGCTTGTCCCTTTGCATCATTTTGCGAAAATGTGTGGGTACAACGAGGCCCTTTGAAAGCCTGACATATTCTCTGAAAAAAAAAATAAAAATAAAATAAAAGCCAAAAGGGCTGAAGTTATGGAAGAATGTATGTTTTATGCTCTCTAGCTGAAAGCTGGAAGGGAAGCTGCCACCGATAGCACTGACTTGTAAAATTCTTAGATAATTTGGCACTGCAGAACAAGAAACAAGAGACATGCCAAATGTTTCTTGAATGCACTTTTTCAGTCCTCCGTCAAAATATCTTCAGTTCTATAGCAACTATGGATGGCTTCCACCGAACAGAGTCATTTAAAGATAGCTTAAGATAATATAGCTTGGTGCACTTTCCGTATATGTTTAACAGTCTTGGAGGCAATGAAGCTGTTTTCAATATGACTGCACAAAACAAACTGAGGAATGATTCTTATATAATGGGGCTGGATTTCGGGCACCTTTGTTCATCCCTTTGCATCTAACCCTGCACGAAAGTGCCATAGTATTTGAATAGTAAACTCTGGTTATCTAAGCAATGCAATCGGCATCCTGTTCCTTCCCACTTATTAGCATATCTATTTTTCTTGGAGTCGTTCTATGGGAACAATTGGGGGTTATGTACTGCTCTATATGTTAGGAATGCACTAAGCCATGGCTGCTGGCACTGGAAGTTTTAGTCCAAACACATCTAGATGGGGGTGGGCTGCTGAAGGGTTCACAAGGGTTCGGGAGAACCTCTAGCTAAGATTCTGTGCAGTTCGGAGAACCCCCAAATCCCACTCCTGGCCGTGCCCACCCATCCTGCCTCGCCCCTCCCAGGAGTCCCAACACAGCCTGTTGTCAGGTTTCGCTGTTATCTTCCCACCAAAGGTGGTCCCTATTTTTCTACTTGCATTTTTTACGTGCTTTCGAACTGCTAGGTTGGCAGAAGCTGGGACAAGTAACGGGAGCTCACCCCATTATGCGGCACTAGGGATTCGAACTGCTGAACTGCCGACCTTTCGATCGACAAGCTCAGTGTCTTAGCCACTGAGCCACCACGTCCCTGTTGTTAGGTTAGCAGGTGGATATTTGACAAAAAGTTGTTGAACCTTTTGCTATCTTTTTTTTTTTTTTTTTGGCGGTTTCCCTGACTGCCAATCCGGTCATCTTTTGAAAGAGATGATTATACAATGAAAGACTGGATGCTTGTCTGCATACCATTGCCAATTCACAATGAGAAAGCCCTCCGCCCCCCACTCCCCAATTTCATTGAAATATTTCCTTGGGGAGGGGGAGGAAGTTATTTTCCATTGAACCGAATGAGAAGGGTAACAACAAAAATATAAATTAGATGTTAAGCCTCCTAGCAGTTCACAGTCTTGCTTTAGAACAGTTTTCAGAATGACAATTAAACACCAATTGTCCTTTCTCCCTGTTCCTTTAAAAAAAAAAAAAACATGTTATAACTTAGGACAAATGGGTAAGAGTTTTCATCATTGTTTGGATGGAGGTGCAGATTGGGTCTTTCGATTTATTCTCTCCATTGTTGTTTTGGTGATGCCTGTCCTAAAAAGCAATTTGGGCACAGATTCGGAGTTTTAGAAACAGGGTATAGTTTCACAGTACAGGAAGTAGTTCACCCTTAATAAATGTTATGCTAGCAAGGCTTCTTCTTCTTCTTCTTCTTCTTCTTCTTCTTCTTCTTCTTCTTCTTCTTCTTCTTCTTCTTCTTCTTCTTCTTCTTCTTCTTCTTCTTCTTCTTCTTCTTCTTCTCCTTCTTCTCCTTCTCCTTCTCCTTCTCCTTCTCCTTCTCCTTCTCCTTCTCCTTCTCCTTCTCCTTCTCCTTCTCCTCCTTCTCCTTCTCCTTCTTCTCCCTCCTCCTCCTCTTTTCTTCTTCTTCCATATCCGTCATTGGATCCTGGCAATTATGTTGGCAATCCTATTTTTGTCAACAGCCGCATGAAAAAGTGCTGCTGAGTTTTGTCCAAACCAGTCCCATAGAATAGAATAGAATAGAATAGAATAGAATAGAATAGAATAGAATAGAATAGAATAGAATAGAATAGAATAGAATAGAATAGAATAGAATAGAATTTTTTATTGGCCTAGTGTGATTGGACACACAAGGAATTTGTCTTTGGTACATAAGCTCTCAGAGTACATAAAAGAAAAGATACGTTCATCAAGAATCATAAAGTACAACACTTAATGATAGTCATAGGGTACAAATAAGTAATCAGGTTTTGAAGCCATGATGTTGTTTTTTTACCTGGACCTCATTTGCCTTCAATTTTTCCCTGGAGGATTAAATGAAGGATGCCGTATTTTTCTGAGTGTCGCATCACATGTCCGAAATATTCTAACATTTGCTTTTTAATGGCTTTGATGATTTCCCTTTGCTTTCCCAGGTGGCTTATCATCTCCTCATTTGCGATTTTGTTAACCCAGTTTATACGTAACAGCCGTCTGTAAATCCACATTTCAAATGCTTCTAGTTTCTTCAAGTGGTCTTCTGTCAGAGACCAACTCTCTACTCCATCTAGCAAGACTACATCACTTTATTGCCATATGAAAGCTTAGCAGGATAAGATCTTAGAATTTAAGTTTTGTTTTCCTGAATATACTTAACTGGTAACTACCCCAGTGGTGTCAAGAGTGGTAGTTTAACAGTTTTGGAGAATGTTTGTTTGGGTCGCAACTATATTGAAACAGGAGAGATTGGTATATGTAATTATTATAATTATACTGTAGTTGGTTGCACAGTTAGCCAGATGTTTAGACTGGATTTGGCATTTTTGTCTACCTGTGAAATCTTTCCCAAGGACTTATGTAGACAGATGTTTAATAGAACTGGTCACATAACAGCCCAGATTTAACCATTATCAATAAGAAAGACAAAAAGGCTGAATAAAGGCAGTACCTGGAGATACCCGAATAGAAGAGAAATACCTGCATTTAGAATGACTGTGACACAAAAGAAAACAAAGACAGTACAATAGTGATAGGGGCCTTGGGTGCAATCCCAAAACATCTGGAGCACCACTTCACCACCATCGGCATTGACGGTATCCCTATCAGTCAATTGCAAAAGGCAGCTGTACATGAAATAGTTTTCATCTTGCAAGGATATATTGAATACCATCCAATAGGAACATCTGCCTAACCCAGGTCCTTCATGTTGTGTATATAGTTATTATTTTATTTCCAAACCTGTACTACAGACTTCTCAATGAGCTTTCTCCCCAGGGGTGGTATTCACTTACCTACACTACTGGTTTTGCAAATGTGAGTGCAGGCACCACCACCGCGCAGAGCATTGAAAATGGGACGTGATGACGTCCGGGTGAGTGGGCGGAGCTTCCCGCAGCAGCCGCTACTAGTTTGCCTGAACCGGATAGACCCGGCTGAATACGACCAGTGTTTCTCCCTTTGGTGAAATTTGCAGGAAGGAAATAGATGCCTAAGGTTGTTTTTCCTTAGAAGATGGATGGATGGATGGATGGATGGATGGATGGATGGATGGAAGAAAAGAAGGAAGGAAGGAAGGAAGGAAGGAAGGAAGGAAGGAAGGAAGGACAGACACGTACTCCATAGCTGTTTATGCCTACATTCTTTTTCCTCCTTCTCCCTTGATCCATCTACATCCTGACAATGTCATTATCTCTTACTACATCCCTTTCCCATTCCTGCTTTTGAAAGCTTCTGTTTCCTCAGCGGGGTTTCTGTTTGAACCTCGGAATTCTGAATCAATTCATTTCTGAAAAAGATATTTATACACAACTACAGAGCATCTGCAAGGAAGGCACAAATGAAGAATGATTTTGGAGGTAAGGAAAGCTGCTTGTCCTTTGATCTTGTGCTGAAACTGAAGGCCTCCCGAGAATCCGTTCTTCCTAATGAAAAGAGAGGCATGTCCCTCCCACCTTTAGGGTCAAAACAGATGTGCCATTCTGCATTTGCCAGCTTATCTTCTGGCAAATAAAAGAGTTGTGAAGTGGGAGATCCATGAGCAGACCTCCTGGCTTAAATTGATAAAAAATAAAGCCACAGCAGAGAATTGCAACTTGGATTGATGGTGATGGCCCTGGAAAGAGAAGCTTTAATCTTTGTGTCCATGCTTATCTCACTTGTTTGCTCTTAGTCCTATTGTCTGGAAAAGATCATCACAATATTGTTCTTTGTCTTTTTTCTTGGAACACATGGATGCACAGTCTTTTTAAAGCCACATGCTACATGGAGAACTTAAGGAACGTGTAAGGAGATACACAAGAATGGAACAATGGGGCAGAAGGATCTGGTCAAAGCAGAATTGTCATATTACAATTAAATCTTACCTCAACCTTTGCAATCGGCTAAACATCTCCTCTGCTGCCAAGGGTAACAAGGGTTTAAGAGGTTCAGGATATGTTGCCCCAATATAACAAGAACTGAATGGTAGGAGGGCTCAGGAGGAATAAAGGTAAAGGTTCCCCTCGCATATATGTGCTAATCATTCCCAACTCTAATGGGCAGTGCTCATCTCCGTTTCAAAGCCGAAGTGCCAGCACTGTCCGAAGATGTCTCCGTGGTCATGTGGCCGGCATGACTCAATGCCAAAGGCGCACAGAATGCTGTTCCCTTCCCACCAAAGGTGGTCCCTATTTTTCTACTTGCATTTTTGATGTGCTTTCGAACTGCTAGGTTGGCAGAAGCTGGGACAAGTAACGGGAGCTCACCCTGTTACGTGGCACTAGGGATTCGAACCGCTGAACTGCCAACCTTTCTATCGACAAGCTCAACGTCTTAGCCAATGAGCTATTGTGTCCCTGTACCTCAATCTTTGCAATGGGCTAAACATCTCTGCTGCCAAGGGTAACAAATTGTTTTAAGCGGTTCAGGATAAATAAAATAAAACAAGAAAACAAGAACTGAATGGTAGGAGGGCTCAGGAGTAATAACAGGTGTAAACTAATGATGGGAGTCTTACATAAACCCCACCACTGACATATACCCTCTGTTCATCTCTCTTTTAAAAAAAAACCACTATAATAACTGGAATATTACATCAAAAGTGCCCTGGACAGATGCTACGCCTGGGGGAGTTAGCTTGGTATAGTAGTTATGCATAAGGCTAGAAACTCGGAGACTGTGAGTTCTAGTCTTGCCTTAGGCACAAAGTGAGCTGGGTGACCTTGGGCTAATCATTCTCTCTTAGCTGTAGGAAGAAGGGAAGACCTAAAAATCTGCCTAGAAAACTGTAGGGCAGGGGTCAGCAGCCTGCGGCTCCGGAGCCGCATGTGGCTCTTTGGGCCCTATGCTGTGGCTACCTATCAGGTGATCCCACCATTGGCTGGCACTGCCCCTTGCCCTCCCCTCCCAGTCACTCCTCACCTGGCCTGAGAAGGTAAGGGCGATGGCAGGGGATGGAGAAGTGGCCAGGGCAGAGACAGAGAGATACAGAGAGAGGGGGAGAGAGGGAGGGAGGGGGAGAGAGAGATATGTCAAAAGGATTGTGTGGTTCCCGGTGTTTTTTTAACAACTGGTTCTCTGCCCTAATGGGTAGGCATGGCTAGCGGGGTATCATGTGACTGGTGGAAGTGAGTGACATCGAGTTGGCCATGCCCACCTAGGTTTTGTGGCTCCCGGTGTTTTCTTTTCTGTGGGAAACGGGTCCAAATGGCTCTTTGAGTATTTAAGGTTGCAGACCCCTGCTGTAGGGACTCATCAAGGCAGTTGTCAGGAGTCAACACACCCATCTGAAATTGCTACCGTCCCAGAATCACTATGGAACATTCAGTTCTCTTTTGAAATATGCAGTGTTCTTCAGAAAACAAAGAAGTGCTTTTTTAAAATCTAATTATGAATGCAATGTACAGTAAATATACTTCTTTAGAACATAATTTTTTATTAAGATGTAGCCCCCATCATTATCACATACCTACAAGGATCCCAAATTAGATATGCCACCTTTGTTTTTTTAACCATTGTTTTTTTTTCCCAGCATGTTGTAGAGTATCACCTTCAGATTTGTTTATAAAAACATTGCTTTGTCCTTTGAAACACAGCTATTTATTCCACCGACACCTACTACCGAGAGAGATAATGCACAACAGGCATTGTTGCTGTCAAACTTGGCCAACAAGCAGCTTGTGACTCAACCCAACAGATGTTTCAACAGTTGAGGTCAAAGGGAATTTATGGACTTTGCAAGTTCCTCTCTTTTTGTTATGGGACAAATGCCAAAATTCTCAACACCAGGTACAAGCATTTGACCTAAGCAGTAGTAGGAGCAAGGGAACTAAGACCCGGAGGAGATGAAAGAGCCAAAATGTTATTTTGTTGAACCGGCAAACTGGCAACAATCCAACTCACCTCATCTGATGGTATGCTTGCAGTTTAGGAATGTTTGTATACCTATTTGATGGTTTATATCAGAGCTGATGTTCCTGAGAAGTAACACTACAAACAAAATCTCTTTTGAGTTATTCAAAAGTTAACCTTGAGTTTTGCTGGTTAGATAAGTTTGTGGTTATAGAAATGGCTGTACATGTTAGTATGTAAAAGTTGAGATGAATGCTACTATCTCATATTTTTTTTAATTTGATTTATATGCCGCCCTTCTCTGGAGATTCAGGGCGGCTTACAATGCGTTAAGCAATAGCCTTCATACTTTTGTATATTTATACAAAGTCAGCTTATTGCCCCCACAATCCGGGTCCTCATTTTACCTACCTTAGAAAGGATGGAAGGCTGAGCCAACCTTGAGCCTGGTGAGATTTGAACTTGCAGTAATTGCAGGCAGCTGATGTTAATAACAGTGCTTTAGTCTGCTGCACCACCAGGGCTCTACTGCACTACAAAAAGAGTTGGAATCTTTATTTTTCATTACTTTCCCCCCTTTACCTTACACTTCTTTCTTTCCTCCCCCATTTTTTCTACTACTTTCACTTCCTTTCGTATTTTATCTTTTGATAAACTTAATAAAACTATCGCAGAAAAAGTAAAAGGCAATCACATTATTGTTTGAACACTGATTGTGTGTTAATTCCAACTTTAATTCAATGATTGCTTCAAATTACTCCTGAGTTAGATTTTGGTGATGCTAGTGCAATCACAACTGTGATTAGTATTTTTCACTGATCAAGGGATTTTTTTAAAAAACCCAAAAACAACCACCTTAAGATGAGTTTGCTGTTCAAGAGTGATGTTTTTTTTTCCCCTGATGGCCTAAACTTTTCTGGCACTTATCTATTACTTGTTTTCAGCTATGTATACAGTGCCATGTTGTAGGTAATTGAAATATTCTTATGAGATGCTGAATAGCTAAGCATCTTGTCAGCTTTTAAAATATTTTTCTTTTAATTTTCAAGTATGATTACTTGACACCCTACAGTATAGATGACTGACTATCACCTGCAATATGCAGTGCTGGGGAATATGGTAAATTTGTATGTGAGATGCCATGGAAATGAACCAGACTGTTACACAAATTTAAGGAATAACTTTAGAATGCTGAGTTTTGTCAGCAACTAGCTAATTGTTGATTAGCTCAGATGACTTTTTGGAAAGTTTAATGTTGGTCCCAACAACTCGATTCCACTCTTAAATCTTGAAATCCCTTGGCCCAGAGGCTACATTATAACAATGGCTTGACATATCTTTCTGATTTAGTTATATCCATCTCTGTCATTATCCTAATCATTAATATTACCATCATTATTAAAGAATATGACCCGTTTTGCCATTTATTCTTACTTGTAGCAGTTGCTGGAAGATAAAACTTATGTAGCTACACTCAACTTTAACTTCTCATCTGAGGTTCAAATAAGGATCGGTTTAAGAATTTCAGAGAAAGGCAGCTTTTGAAATGAACATATAAAAATATGGTATCAAATCAGCTGGGCACCAGCTATTGGCTGGAATAAGCCATTAAAGATGAATAGGCCCCTTTTTCTGATTCTAAATCAGCCAAATTTTAACTCTTTCCACTATGCTACACATTCCTTGCATTGTCTATACATGTATTAAGGAAAAACAAGGCAGCCATACTGCGACATGTTTTATTTATTAATAATCTGGCAGATAAACCACTCTGTATCCTGCTCAGTGCAATAATATTTCTGATGTAATATGTTTGGATGACCAAATGTCGCCAGCGTTGATTGTTAGAGTTTTTTTTTTTCTTAAAACAAAAAAAACCAAACACTAGCTCAGCACACCCAGCTCTGGGCTAAAATGTAAGCATGAAATCTCTGGTTTATTTTTGTAATAATGTTTACAGCTGCTTAATGACCCTGAATAGGTTCAGAAATCTGGTGCCCTGTATTTCTTAATAGGAGTAACAGAATAAGAGAGTTGGAAGGGACCTTGGAGGTCTTCTAGTCCAACCCCCTGCTCGGGCAGGAAATCCTATACCCGCGATGGCGAACCTATGGCACAGCTGGCACGCAGAGTCCTCTCTGTGGGCACACAAGCAGTCGCCCAGCTCAGCTCCACTGTGCATGCCTGCCTCCCGCCAGCCAGCTGATTTTCAGGATGGAGGTTGTGCACACATGCACAGGGAGCGTGGGGGGGGTTTGTGTGCGCATACGTGAGAGGGGCCGCATTGCATTATGGGTGTCGGCACGCACACATGCTGTCATGCATGCAGACACGTGCTTTCGGCACATGATGATCTGTCCCCGTCCCCGTCCCCACACACACACAAACACAGCCAGCCGAGGGTTAAGGAAACACTTTGGAACGCACCCAGGTCTTATCTCCCACTTGGCAGCGATAGACACACCGGCTGCCAAGTGACTTTATTTTCTCAGTAAAACAGAAAGATAAATACTCAAGAGTCCAAATGTCCGACACTATAAATCTTTCTCTCAGCAGTTCCGGACGAGGCTTTAGTGACTATCCAAGGTTTGCTTTTGTTCGTCACAAGGATCCCTGATGACTACCCTCTATTATATAGTCTCTGGGGTGTGGTCCAGTGACTCAGTTCTAATCCCTAGCACGCCTCCTAAGCTGCTGCAATCGTTTATCACGCCTTCGGAGGCGTGCGTCCAGGAATGATGTTTCATCGTCACTCTGAGACGAACCAGCTGTCTCCCTGCTGATCTCCTCTCCCTCGGCCGGCACCTGAGACAATGCCAGAGGGGAGGGGCCTGGAGAGGGAAGCCTGGCTGACTCCTCTTCCTCATGCTCGGAGCTTTCTTCCTCCGATGGGACAGGCTCAGAGGGCGGGGCCACAACACATGACAACAAAAAGGTTAGACATCACTGCCCTATACCATTTCAGACAAATGTTTGTCTAATCTCTTTTTAAAAGCACCCAATGTTGGAGCATTCACAACTTCTGGAGGCAAGTTGTTCCACTGATTAATTGTTCTCACTGTCAGGACATTTCTCCTTAGTTCTAAGTTGCTTCTCTCCTTGATTAGTTTCCATCCTTTGCTTCTTGTTCTACCGTCAGGTGCTTTGGAAAATAGCTTGACTCCCTCTTCTTTGGGGCAGCCCCTGAGATATTGGAACACTGCTATCCTGTCTCCCCTGGTCCTTCTTTTCTTCAAACTAGACATACCCAATTCCAGCAACTGCTCTTTATAAGTTTTAGCCTCCAGTCCCCTAATCATCTTTGTAGCTCTTTTCGTATCAACCTTAGCTAAACAGTTGCTGGTCTCAACCATAGGAATCTGATTTAACCAAATTTTGCCCTCCCTTCCATAAGCCTGCCACAGTCAGACCCACTGGAGAGTTGAAACCGGCTTTGAATCACTATGATCTGGAGAGAAAGCTGTTGTCAGCGTTTCAGAAAGTCCCCAACTCCATATTAGCACCAGAAGCTTCCACGCTGCCAGCTGTGCTCTTTTGAACATTCATACAGGCTGACTGACTGGAACAGTGCAAAAAGTGGAACTTGCTTCTTCCTGCACTCAAAATATTCATAAATCCAGCCCAGCTGAACAATTTTATATGCCTGGAGGTCAGAATATTTTCTAGATGATGCAAGGCAAGGTCAGTCAACTTTGGCTGTGGGGCACACTGACTCTGTATTTTAAGGTCATAGAATGTTCCCTTCTGGTTAATTCCCCTTTTTTGCATTCCCCCCTCCTTTCATTCTTTTTTCTTTTGTTCAATTATGTTTAATTCTCAAGAGACTACCTGGACGAGTCCTTGTGGTTTTCTTGGCCAGGTTCTTCAGAGGGGACTTGCCATTACATCCTTCCTAGGGCTGAGAGAAAGTGACTGGCCCAAGGTTACACTGTGGCTTTGTGCCTAAAATGAAGCTAGAACTCACTTTCTATCTTGAATGCCTTAACCACTACACCAAACTGGCTCTTTTGCATTTGCTTTTATTACCATATTTTTTGGACTATAAGACAACCTTTTCCCCTCCAAAAGGGGGTGAAAATTTAGGTGCATCTTATACATTGAATGTAGCCCCACCCACCTACTGGCCCCCACCCACCTACTTGCCCCCACCCTTTGACCTCTGCTTCTCAGCAATTTACCTCCTTGCAGCAAGCAGCAAGAAGAAACAGCCCATTCCAGCTTCAGCACAGCCTAATTAGCACAAGTCGATTGTCTGTTGGATCGGCCTCCTGACTCTCAGCTGTTTTGCGCGGGCCTCTGCTGCTTGTTGCAAGGAGGTAAATTGCTGGGAGCAGATTTTTTTTTCTTGTGCTAATCAAGCTGTGCTGAAAACGAAAATGAAAGTAAAGCAGGCTGTTTGCTGCAATGAGGCAAAATTGCTGGGAGGCAGGCAGATTTCTTTTTCTTGTTTTCCTCACCAAAAAAGTTAGGTGCGTCTTTTAATAATTTTAAATTTTAAATTGATGTTTGTCTTGTGTTTTTAAATAGACTGTACACTGCCCTGAGTCCTTCGGGAGAAGGGCGGTATAGAAATAAAATAATAATAATAATAATAATAATAATAATAATAATAATAATAATAATTGTCCGGAGCATCTTATACTCCGAAAAATACAGTAATTTTATGTATAAGAGCTAGTCCTTAATTTATTATACCTTTTCACTAGTCAATTTCTAGGTTCCTCCCCCCACTTTTGTCAGATATTAACATTGTGACGATAAGTTCTGACAAGTTTTGTACTCCAGCACTTTCTTTTCCATAAACTTATAACAATTGCAACGTCCAGCCATCGCACTCCACACGGCTCCACAGCAGAGCTGAGAATAGCTATCACTCAACAATTCCTGTCACAAATTCTCCATTTTTTTTTCTCCCTCTGAAATTTAAATTGCAAAATGAGAAGGAAACCATCTTTCCCAAATGCATTAATTTGGGAAAGTCTAAATTTCAGGCTACCGTTTCATTTCTCGGGGTATATATTTTAGATGGTACAGAATAATCCATTGCAGGGCAAATAATTCTTTCTCATCCAAATTTCTGGAATCAAGTGGTTTCAGATTGACAAAAAATATATATGTAAAACCTTCAGAGGAACGTCTTCTGTGGTTTGAAATGGGACTCAGACAGGGGTGAAATGCTACTGGTTCGCACCAGTTTGGGCGAACTAGTAGCAGTGGCGGTGGGTGGTTTGGCGAACTGGTAGCGGCGGCAGCACAAGGCTCCGCCCATCACCCACCCGGATGTCGTTACTTCCTGGTTTTAACCTTCTGCGCATACGCAGAAGGCTTTGAGCATGCTCAGAGGGTCCAAAATTGCATGTGATGCACGCACGCGCACTTCCGAACCAGTAGGGAAGGTAAGTAGATTTCACCCCTGGACTCAGAAATTCAGAGGCTGTTCCATATTGCTTCTGCCTATAAAATGTTGGAAGATGTAACAGAATAAACAATAAATAAGTCTATGGCACAGATATTGTATATGTAGCCAATTTTATAGCTCAAATCTTTTAAGCATCCAGGCTGCATTTTTTTTTAATCCATTTATTGAGAAGAAAGTCCAGTAAATTTACTTGGAAATAGAGTAGGCTTAAATTTAATTATTTTAAGAACGTTGAAATTACAGACCTTTTATAAACCTTTCTTTCCCAAATCTTAACAATAGCTTGTAATGAGGCATTAGAGCTGCTGGATTCTAAACAGACAGACATTTCGGCTGTGGGAGATTTCTTTCCATTCCTCCCTGGCAGTTGGGATTTTTAAAAATATCGCTTAGTTCCTACTTAGAAAATAAATTCTGTAAAAAAAAAAAAAAAAAAAGCGTTGGTCAGTTTTAGCAGATTTCTAATAAAATGGAATCTTAAAAAAAGATTCATAAATAGTATATTTTAATGGTTTTTTTATGGAATCTATTTTCAAGCATAATTGCTTATATTTGGATGTCACAATAAACTCATTTTCCCAAGCTGTCTGGGATGACATTCCTAAGAAACCTTCAGTGGCTGGAAAAAAAAAAGGAGCTGAAGTCTAAATTTAATTTTCATGGCTTATTATAACATAAATGAGACAAAGGGAGCTTTAGGATCGAACACCCACCCTTCCTGTGACTGGGCAAGGAATTTAGAAAATTTTGCCTCTACTATTGGTTGATCACAGCTTCCTCTATTGGCCAGATTAATAACGTTTAGTTTTTAAGATAACCATCTTAAAAAAAAATTGTTTGAAGTTGCATTGTTCATTAATCGAAGACTGCTACTTAAGACATGATTCAACTTATTTAACTAAATACTAAGCAGAGCTTTTTTCTAGCTCGGATCTAGCTTACAGCTACACTAAACCATTGTTACAAGCCTGGATACTGTATTAATCGTTTCAACGTGGTTTGTTTCTGCTGACAAGGTTTGTCCAGGAAGGCTGAGAATTCATGCTTATACTAATATATATTATCTAATACGTAGTAACTAACTAACTAACTAACTAACTAACTAACCAACCAACCAACCAACCAACCAACCAACCAACCAACCAAGCAAGCAAGCAAGCAACCAAGCAACCAACCAACCAACCAACCAACCAATTAAATAAATAAATAAGTGTGATCACTCTCAAAATATGAGCTTCAAACTGAACTGCTGTTAATACAGGGACCTCCTCATTCTAGATTGGAGTTATGGGGTTAGAAGTAAGAAGAACCCTTTTGGTGAGAAAAGGACTGTAAATCATTAATAGATTTAAAGCCAATATGGTGTGCCTTTGTGGTTGATATACAGCTTCCAACATCTCTTACCGTTGACCAAACAGCCAGAATGACTTGAACTATAGTCTGGGGAACCACAACGTCCCTAAAACCTTATTCTGGCAAAGTGGCACCCCATCCCTCTAGGTCCCATAAAATAATAATAATTTTGAAAAAAAAACTTAGAGCATAGAATAACAGATCTGGAAGGGACTTTGGAGGCCTTCAAGTCCAACCCTAGCTCGAACAGGGGAACCTGTGCCATTTCAGACAAATGGCTGTCCAGTCTCTTCTTAAAAGCCTCCAGTGATGGAATACCCAGAACTTCTGAAGGCAATCTGTTTCATGGTTAATTGTCCTCACTGTTAGGAAGTTTCTCCTCAATTCCAGGTTGCTTCTCTCCTTGATGAGTTTCCACCCATTGTTTCTTGTCTTGCCTTCTGGTGCTTTGAAAAATAGGTTGACTCCCTTCTTCTCTGTGGCAACCTCCCAATATCATGTGTCCCTAGTCCTTCTTTTCACTAGACTAGACGTATCCAATTCCTGCCACTATTATTCATATGTTTTAGCCTCCAGCCACCTAACCAGTGGTGGGATTCAGCCAGTTCGCACCACTTCGGGAGAACCGGTTGTTAACTTTCTGAGCAGTTTGGCAAACTGGTTGTTGGAAGAAATTATCAGGGCAGAGAACCGGTTGTTAAATTACTTGAATCCCACCACTGCACCTAACCATTTTTGTCCCTCTTCTTTGCACTCTTTCCAGAATCTCAACAGCTTTTTTATATCGTGATGACCAAAACTGTATTCAGTATTCCAAGTGTGGTCTCCCTTTATAAAAAGGGTACTAATGCTTCATGTGATCTTGATTCTATCTTCACGTGATCTTGATTCTTGATTACTGACACTTAGGGTGAAGGTTCATAACTTCTGTTCTGTACTAAAATGGAATCTGTTTGTCAGTCTCTATTGAACGGGTTGAACACCTGAACAGTTTGCAAAGGATTAAGTACTCCATTCATCGTGAAGAAATGTTGGCATTTTTATAGTGTGAAAGACTGAAGGAAGCTGAGAGGGTCAACCCTCCATATGTTTCACTTGATCGCTTCCCATCCTTTTCTGAGAACATATTAGAAGCAACACTAGTGACTGAGTTTTTGCAAATGCCTTTTTCCCTTCTCGGAATATATAGCGAGAAGGGATGGTTATTACTAGGGACAATTATGCTGACCGGTCCTGTGGGCCATTGTTTAACAAACAGCTTGGAGTTCTAATTTTCTGCAGTGCCAACTTTGTAGGTACCATTTATACTCATTACTGTATATTGAGGAAGTTATTAAAAATTCTTAAACTTGTTGAAGCTTTCTGTGACACCTTCCCTGGCTTTTAATTGGCTTTTATCGAGTCTTCGAAGAGAGCTCTTTTAAAATAATCAGTGTCCTTTCGGCTCTTTCTTTTGCCCAGTTGCAAAAGGAATTTAGCAATGGAGCTACAAACCCAAGCAGGTTTTGCCTAAATATTGAATGAATTCGCTCGACGAGTAAAGAAGGAAATTGATGGTCTCTTTAGATGGATGCCCTGTTTAAATGACGGAGGAACAATTGCTTTGGAACAGAAGGGTTAAATCTTAATCTCAGAGGCTTGCGAAGCTGCTAGTCGCAGTCTCCTTAAAATTTAATATACCTCGTTAATGCTTACTTGCAAACACTGAAGGATTTTTATGATTATAATCATGTGTTACAGCACCTAGTACTGTTTCTAAGTCGCATACTAATCAGCTTAATGAGATATTACCGCACTTTTTGTTGACTAAAGCAAAATCCTTTTTATTGTTCGAAAGCTTGTCCTTTACTTTATTTTTCCCCCAAACATTATCTTGTTTTATTGTGTACCAGTAAATATCATGCCATCTCTCCACCCAACCCCCCCCATAACACCAATCAGATCATAAAACCATATTTATCATTGGAGAATGTGGAATTTATTGAATATGCTTAATGGGACTGAAAGTTTTATAAATGGGTTTCTATTTTTGTTTCTTTAAAAGGGGCAGGGAGCAAGAGGCATCGCCATTCTCGTTTATATAGATCGGCAAATGTAAACAGGTGTGGCATCCCAAGAAGGGGCCTGGTGATGTTGAAAGCTTAATGCGACTACCCTGTTTTCCCCAAAATAAGACATCCCCTGATAATAAGCCCAATCAGGCTTTTGAGTGCATGGCAATAAGGCCAACCACTTATTTCAGGTTTCATAAAAATATAAGACAGAGTCTTATTTTCGGGGAAAACGGTAGATATTCATTCATTCAATCAATCAATCAATCTATCTATCAGGACAGGTCTGGAAGGGACCTTGGAGGTCTTTTAGTCCAGCCTATACCCTATACCATTTCAGACAAGTGACTGTCCAGTCTCTTCTTAAAACCAATAATGAAGCATCCAAAATTTCTGGAGGCAAGCTGTTCCACTGGTTAATTGTTCTCACCGTTAGGAAGTTTCTCCTCAATTCCAGGTTGCTTCTCTCCTTAATTAGTTTCTACCCATTGTTTCTTGTCCTGTCCTCTGGTGCTTTGGAAACTAAATTGACCCCCTCTTCTTTGTGGCAGCCCCTCAGATACTGGAACATTGCTATCATGTCCACTGTAGTCCTTCTTTTCTCTAGACTAGCCAAACCCAGATCCTGCACCATTCTTCATACATTTTAGTCTCCAGGCCTGTAGTCATCTTAGTTGCTCTTCTTTGCACTTTTTCCAAAGTCTCAGCATCTTTTTGGTAATGTGGTGACCATAACTGGATGCTGTATTCTAGGTGTGGTCTTATTAAGGCTTTATAAAGCAGTATTAAATACTTCACGTGATTTTGATTCTATGCCTCTCTTTATACAACCAAGCATTGTATTAGCTTTTTTGGCTGCTGTTGCACCCTGCTGACTCACATTTAAGGGATCGTCCACTAGGATTCCAAGATCCCTCTCACAGTTACTGTATTTGAGCCAAGTTTCACCTAATCTGTACTTGTACCTTTGGTTTTCTTGCCCAGGTGTAAAATTTGGCTTTTCTCCACATTCAATTTCAGTTTGTTGGATAGGGCCCATTGTTCAAGTCTGTCAAGATCTTTTGGGATCTTGAACTTGTCTCCTGTTAGCTTAGTGTCATCTGCAAATTTGATGAGTTCCCCTTCTATTCCTTCATCTTAGTCATATTGAAGAGTACTGGGCCTAAGACAGAACCTTGTGGTACCCCCCTGTTTACTTGCCTCAATGTAGATGTAGTACCTTTAAGGACTACACATTGAGTACAGTTGGTCAGCCACTTACAAATCCATCTGGTGGTGATGCTATCTATCTCCCATTTTTCTAGCTTACCAAGAAATAGGTTGCGGTCTACTTTGTCAAATGCCTTGCTGAAATCTAAATATATTATGTCCACAGCATTTCACTGGTCTACTAATTTAGTCACTTTGTCAAAGAATGAAATAAGATTGGTTTGGCATGATATGTTTTTAACAAACCTGTGCTGGCTAATAGTTATAACTTTTGTTTGGGTATAACTTTATAAAGGGGAATGTGTTTGTTTTAAAAGCCTAATTAACCCAAGCAATCAAAAGAAGTATGCAGGGTGATGAAGGCCTCGTATAATTAAGACAAAACAATCGTGATGGTACACCATGCACTTGACATTTAATATACATTTATTGAGTATTGACTACAGGAACATTGAATATGGTTTTTATGCTTTCGTAGATCCGCTGATGAAACTGTTCTACTTGAAAACCTAAATTTTCCCTTTTTTTTTTTTTTTTTGCTTTTTGTTTGCAGGAATGGAGGAAGCTAGTCTGTGCCTTGGTGTTTCTTCAGTGGGACCAGAAGCCGAGGCCCACCTCAACAGCTCCCTGCTCAATGGCCAGTATTCAATGAGTCAGAAGTTGCACCAGATCACTTCCCAGCTCACTCATGCCTTTCCTGAGCTTCAAACCAGACAGAGCCCTGAGGAAAAGGCGGTGGCACTTCTAGAAGACAAGAGCCACATTTCGTTAGCCAACCAGCCTATCAGCAGTCAGATGGCCCTCTTGGCCAATCAACTCAACCGGGAAGTCGATACCAGTTTAAACGGGAGGGTAGATCTACAGCAGTTCTTAAATGGACAAAACCTAGGCATCATGTCTCAGATGAGTGACATAGAGGATGATGCTAGGAAGAACAGGAAATACCCATGTCCCCTTTGCGGGAAGCGCTTTCGGTTTAACAGCATCCTGTCACTACACATGCGCACCCATACTGGGGAGAAACCATTTAAGTGCCCCTATTGTGACCACAGAGCAGCTCAGAAGGGAAACTTGAAGATACACCTGCGTACTCACAAGCTTGGAAACCTGGGCAAAGGCCGCGGGCGGGTCCGAGAAGAGAACCGGCTCTTGCATGAGTTGGAAGAACGGGCCATCCTGAGGGATAAGCAGATGAAAAGCAGCCTCCTACAACCCAGGTCTGATGTCAAAGCCCACCCTCACACTCAGCCTGTCCCTCTGGCTAATTGCAACGTACCCATGTCCACAAACCACAGCACCCCTGATATTTCTAACCCGGTTCCCTCTCCAAAACCTGCCAGCATCCAGGAAGAAGTGGTTGCCACGGCTGCTGGGTTTAGATGTACCTTTTGCAAAGGGAAGTTCAAGAAGCGGGAGGAGCTGGACCGGCACATCCGGATCCTCCACAAGCCTTACAAGTGTACGTTGTGTGACTTTGCAGCATCCCAGGAGGAGGAGCTGATCAGCCACGTGGAGAAAGCTCACATCACCGCCGAGTCCGCTCAGGGCCAGGGTTCCAATGGAAACGGGGAGCAGGCGGCCAATGAATTCCGGTGCGAAGTGTGCGGCCAGGTCTTCAGCCAAGCCTGGTTCCTGAAAGGCCACATGAGGAAGCACAAGGACTCCTTTGAGCACTGTTGCCAAATCTGTGGGAGGCGCTTCAAGGAGCCGTGGTTCCTCAAGAACCACATGAAAGTCCACCTGAACAAATTGTCAGTGAAAAACAAACCCGCCAGTGACTCAGAAGTCCCCATGCCTGTGGGGAGCATGTCCCAGGAAGCTCATGCCAACCTGTACTCCAGATACTTGTCCTGTTTGCAGAGTGGTTTCCTGCCCCCAGAGAAGGCTGGCCTCGGCGAGCAAAACCAGGCTTACAGTAAAGGAGATTTGCCCATGAAAGAACGCGAAGTCCTGGGCAAGCTCCTGTCTCCTATTGCTAGCATCGGACATAGCCTGGCTGAAGGGGACAAGCATTCCTTATTGGGTTGTCTTAACCTTGTGCCTCCACTCAAATCGAGCTGCATAGAGAGGCTGCAGGCTGCCGCCAAAGCTGCTGAGATGGACCCTGTGAACAGCTACCAAGCTTGGCAGCTCATGGCAAGGGGAATGGCCATGGAACACGGTTTCCTGACGAAAGAGCACCAGATTCAGCGGAGCCATGAAGACCCTTTGGCAAACGCCGGAGTTCTGTTTGATAAGGAGAAGCGGGAGTATGTGTTAGTAGGAGCAGATGGTTCCAAGCAGAAAATGCCTGCTGATTTGGTTCACAGCACTAAAATGGGCAATCAGAGAGACTTGTCAAACAAACTGGACCCTCTGGAAGGGAGCAGAGATTTCCTGCCTCACGGTATGAATCCGGGGCTCGACTACAACATGCAGAGCCACGGCGGTACGAAGGAGAAGCCCACCGAGTGTCCCGACTGTGGGCGAGTTTTCAGAACCTACCACCAAGTGGTGGTTCATTCCAGAGTCCACAAGAGGGACAGGAAGGCGGAAGATGAGATTCTCCAGGGTACCATCGATGAGCGCCGTGGGTCTGGAAGCGATCAGGAATCCCAGTCAGTCAGCCGATCAACCACGCCCGGCTCCTCCAACATCACTGAGGAAAGCGGGATGGGTGGAGGCCTCTCACAGACAGGAAGTGCTCAGGAAGACAGTCCCCATCCATCTTCGCCTTCTTCCTCAGGTACGTCCGTTTTTCATGTTGTGTCTCCTCTTTGAAGGGCCCCCAAACTGCACCCATTGCAGACAATAACCGCCATGTTTACTTAATAACCATAGTGATTCAGTTACCAACTGCTGCAAAAAAGGTTATGAAATCACGTGTGACGTGGTGACCCACTTAATGACCAAAACAACCTACGACTGTAATTCTGGATTCATTTATGGCCATAAGCTGGGGATTTTCTATATTATATCGCTTTTACCTTACTGTACTTAATTTGGACAAATGCAAATCTATCTGGCTGGTCTGTCTGTACAGAGTAATTTCTCCTCCTCTAGCCTCATCAGCCACATCAGTCTCGTTTCTGTTTTGATAAATCCTTATATCGTGAGATACAGTTTATTTATATGGACCAACGTGGGGCACATTTAAAGCTGTGAGCCCCAAATTCTGAATACACAGAGACTGAGAATCATAGGAAGGATCCATTAGAAAGGAATCGACTTCCCATTGACAATTTTTTGTCTTCCGCAATCATTTTAAACCTTATAAAACCATGTTTTAAAAATATCCCATTGGTTTTAGCATGAGCCCGCTGTGCACAAAAAAGCAAAGCAAAGTAATATTTCATTTAAGCCTTCAACAATATTGAGCCTTATTGGCAAATATATATATATATTTAAAAAAAGAAAGGTAAGATTTCTAGCCTCATCTCTCATTTCTAGACTCTTGAACTAATGGATAGTAAATTGAAAGTTATATCTCCAGCCCTTTTTATAACAAAAGCACCTCGCTAATATTGTAATCATTCTGCAGACCTAACAACGGAGGAAATCATGCCATAACAAATACTCTGTTACTAATGGCAACATTGATTTCTGCAATCAGCCATTAAGTCTAGAAAATGAAAGACAGTTCGAGAGGCCTTTAGGCATTACATTGCCCACTGTTAAAGATCTGATAGCAGGCTGTTCTTTTTTTGGTGCTCACCCCCTCCCTGGCTTTCAATAAATATTTTAGCATTGAAGGCAATCCACTGTTACAGTTATTAAGTAGATGCCAGTTTATTTTTGCCACTCTTGTCATGCTCCAGTATCCTCCATTTCTGAGACCAGATTTATATAAAAGAGTTAGTTTGGGGAGGTGGCTTATAATAAATCTGTAAGCCCCCCCCCCACTTCTTAAGACCTATAAATCTGTCCTCTGCATTCCACGAATTCCTATAGTGATTAACACTGTTGTTTAAATACCCAGGAAACCCTCCGACACCTCTTAGAATTCTGCCTCCTGTAGGATATATTTGTCATCAAAGGCATGCAGAAATCCTATGCCGGAATGAATGAGAGGACTGGTTTTTTACACAATCTAGTTGCTTAGATTGCTTTAAGGCGGGTGTCAGCAACCCACGGCTCCGGAGCCTCATGTAGCTCTTTGGGCCTTCTGCTCCGGCTCCCTGTCCCATCACTGGCTGGCCCCGCCCCTCGCCCTCCCTTCCCAGTCGTTCCTCGCCTGGCCACCCCTCCTTTACATGTTTTAGTCTCCAGGCCTTTAATCATCTTAGTTGTTCTTCTTTGCACTTCCTTTGATCAGGATATGCTTTAGAACAGCGTTTCTCCACCTGAGCAACTTTAAGATGTGCGGACTGCAACTCCCATTCTGAATGGGGAATTCTGGGAATTGCAGGCCAGACTTTTAACAGAATAATAGAGTTGGAAGGGACCTTACACAGGGATGGGTTTCAAAAACTGGGCAGGGGTTCTCTGCCCGGTTGCTGGGTGGGTGTAGCCATGGTGGGCATGGCGTAATCAGCTTCCTGCACCACGGCGGGGGTGTGTGTTTTTGTCCTCCCCAGGCTCCGGGGGCTTTCCTTGAGCCTCCAGGAGGGCAAAAACGGCCTCCCCAGGCTCTGGAGGCCCTCTGGAGGCTGGAAATGGGCCCATTTCTGGCTTTCCCGAACTTCCGGTAGGCCCGTTTTTCACCCTCTCCGAGCCTCTGTGCATGCCCAGCACTTACCTGCATCCGTGGGGACTCCTGGGAGAGGTGGGGAGGGGTGGGTGGGGCCAGCCAGGAGTGGGATTTGGGGGGGTGTCTCCGAACTGCACAGAATCTTAGCTAGAGGTTCTCCCGAACCCCTGCGAACCCTCAGCAGCCCACCCCTGACCTTACAAACGGTCATCCAATCTCTTCTAAAAAAAACAAAAAACCTTCTGTGTAGGAGCAATGGAGCTTTTTAAAGCAGTCAAGGTTAAGAAACATTGCTTTAGAAGAAGTGAGAAAAACAAACAAACAAACAGAGACTTTGGCTATTTTTATTTGAGTTTCTTATGAAGAAGATACAAATGCCCTCTTGAAATCTCATTGGGCTCTTTTTTTTTTTTTAATTTGATTTATATGCTGCCCTTCTCCAGAGACTCAGGGCGGCTTACAATGCGTTAAGCAATAGCCTTCATACTTTTGTATATTTATACAAATTCAGCTTATTGCCCCCACAAACTGGGTCCTCAATTTACCTACCTTAGAAAGGATGGAAGGCTGAGTCAACCTTGAGCCTGGTGAGATTCGAACTTACTAATTGCAGACAGCTGGAGTTAAATTACAGTGCATTAGTCTGCTGAACTATCCAGGCTATCCAAGAGTCCTTTTCTTGACTCTTGTTCAAAGAGATCCTTGAAATCAGTCTAATTTGATTATAGGCTTGGTGGGTAAATCCCCCCAAAATGGCCTCTTTTTTTGGGTGGAAAGAAACTCATTTTTGCTTCTTCTGTTCCTTTCTGGTTGAATCTGGACCAGAACAATATCCAGTTTTGAGCATCAAAAATGCCAATCAAATACATTGTTTTGCCCCACTCCCCCAGCTGTAACTATCAGGCCTTTGAGATAGTCCAGATAAGAAGCACCAACCATGAATACTAATACTACCTCCATTGTACGATTTCTCCAACCTTTCCTCTTTTGGACCCAAATGTAATTTATCAGAGCGTGGTCTAGGCTGGGCTCTTCCTCCTGTCTCCCAAGGTCAGGGATGGGCAGCTGTGCTTGACAGATGTTTTCAATCTCCAATTTCCATCATTCTTTGCCAGTGGTGAGAGGTGCCACAGCAGCTGCCTTTAGATGTTGTCCACCGCTGGGTAAAACCATAGATAACCTGGGCCACAGCAGTCTCCTGGCCAAATTAATGGTCTGTCCATCTATGAAATCACTTGCTTGCTATACATGCCAAACACAGTCTCTGGATACAGAGAGAAGGGTAGGGATTTTTCCTGACTGAACCTCTCGTCTCTGAACTTGCTTTGTCTTTTTCAAAACTGGCCAGGTCTGCAGCTTTCTGAGCCTGTAGTCCACTCCAATGATTAGGAAAACTATGGTGCAAAGTTTCTAACCATACATGAAAATAATTAATGTACCTTTAATCTTCTTTTATCCTGGGGAATTTAGAGAACATTTTGCTCTTTAAGTTCCCTCTATTTAAAAAAAGACAACAAAACCTAGCTGCATTTCTGGACCTTAGTCAATTTATGAGATTTACCATTTATAAAGGGATGCGGTGGCTCAGTGGCTAAGATGCTGAGCTTGTCGACAGAAAGGTCGGCAGTTCAGCGGTTCGAATCCCTAGCGCCGTGTAACGGGGTGAGCTCCCGTTACTTGTCCCAGCTTCTGCCAACCTAGCAGTTCGAAAGCATGTAAAAAATGCAAGTAGAAAAATAGGGACCACCTTTGGTGGGAAGGGAACAGCATTCTGTGCGCCTTTGGCATTGAGTCATGCCGGCCACATGACCACGGAGACGTCTTCAGACAGCGCTGGCTCTTCAGCTTTGAAACGGAGATGAGCACCGCTCCCTAGAATCGGGAACTACTAGCACATATGTGTAAGGGGAACCTTTACCTTTACCTTATCATTTATAAAGATGGAAGAGCAGAAAGTTTGGCAACATTTATCTCATATTTTTAAACTTACGTACTGAATTTAGTTTCCACTCATGTCAATGGGATGAATAATTTCTAATTTTTTTTCCTTGTAGCCTCTGAATAGAAATGTAGCATCTGTACGGCAAGCCATGCCATAGGTGCCAAATACCAAAGTTTCAACTTTTTTTTTTCCTTCACTCAACAATATGCTTTTAAATTTAACCTGGCTGTCTTTGCTAATATTTCTTGGTCTGCTACAAAATTCTCAAGAAACAGTTTTAAGTTGTTGCAAAAAAACAAAACAAAACGATTGCTACCTGGGGCAGATAAATCAGCAAAAATACAAAAGAAGCTTTTATTCTTATAGAGGTAAAGAGAAATAGCCATTGAGACAGACATTAAAGCCTTACTACGAAAATACTGTTTAACCAATGTCTGAGCCCACAACAGATTTCAGAACTTAATTTGCATCCCTTGATTCTTTTTTTTTGTACGGTTGTTGTTGCAAACTGGGTCAGAGGGCCTGAGAAACTATTCTTTTTCAGATCTTAACCGAGGGATTCTTTATTTGTAAATTGGTGCTCTTAACATGATAGTAGTTTCTGAATTCATCATATTAAAAATAAAACCTTTTATACACGGTGCCTCTTAGAACAGGTCTCTAGAAGACAGCTTACAATGAGTGGCAGTGGAGGCTTTGTTATCTGATGTAATTTTTCACGAGGGAGGATTGGGAATAGAAGTGGCTGCTTTTTCTTTTCTTTTCTTTTTTTTTCTTTTTTGAAAAAAAAATGTCTGGTTCAGGCTGAGAAGAAGAAAGGGTCAAGTTTGCAATCAAACAGTTATTGCAGAGATGTGTGACTGTCACTGGCTGCGCTAATGTGGTATGCAGCTGTTTGTTATGTGAGTAAAAGAATGTTTGAATCAGTGAACATGTGAAAACGGCTCTGGTGGACCAGAAAATGTGTTTGTTCTTTGACTCTGTAAATTGCCATGAACTAAGCTGAAGAGCCACTGCTAAAACCCAGACCTTTCAACAAATGAAGAGGTCATATTTTTCTCCAAGAAAAATGGACCAAATTGGTCAGTTAGATCATTTCCTTCTCTTGCAGCCTTTGCTTGTTGTTGTGTTGTTGCTTATAAAAATTGCAATTGCTGTTTGCTCTTTGCTCATGGAGGCAGGGCAAAGCTCACACAAATCGTGAGCCACTTGTTGGCTCCACCGGCGTCTCTCTGACCGTAACCTCATTACTAAGGAGTAAATCCTATCGATTTCAACGAATCAGCATCGAACTCGCTGCCCCCGTGGAAGGCTAGACAAGTTTTGAAAGGGGTGCCTTGGGGTAAATTTCTCCAGATGATCCAAAGTTTCCAGGACGTGAACTGGGAATGTCTGAGATAACACAACTGCCTTTCCAGATCAGTCTTAAAAGAGATAATCTCATGATTATTTGCACCGTCCGTCTCTCGATCAAAATTAGTTAGTTTTATGAACTTTGAAAGCTGTGCAGGGCGGATGCTTGTGGTGAAGGGGGGAGAAATGGGGGACTGCCATTGCACTCATGTGCAGAAAAGGGCAGCTACTGTGTTGTGTTAGTTTCTGAAATCTGTGGCAGGAACTCTCTAGCAGGCAGAGAATCAACACACCCAAATCGGGGGCTGCTTCTCCGCAATTCTTTGCGGAGGCTATTTTATTTTATTTTATTTTTTTTGCTCAGAAATTGGCAAACAGAATAATTAAAACTTAATGTTGTAAGAAATGATACTGTTCGTTGTTAACTAGTCGAGTCGCTATACCTTCTGCATTTGCCTATAATTTTGGTGTGGAGATAATTGAAGTCTTGATAGTATGAAAGGGGTAATTGAATGCACTGACCCTCCAGTTCATTAAATAAAGAAGGCTAAGTTGCATGATCAATGGAAAGCACAAAGATGGTGGGTTTTTTTTTTAAAAAAAGAGAGAGAATAAAAAGAAAAGGGGGGAGAGAGGGAAAATAAAATACCATGATCTATAATAATTTATTCTTGCCCATAGTACTTCGTGTTGACTTTGGCACAAAATGTTTGATCAGCTGGTTTGGATCCTTTCAAGTGTTTCTCTCCATCCGCCCAATCCTTTCCTATGGCAGCGAACTCTTTCTCCAACAATGAGATTCAGCCTATATTTATGCCATTGACAGAGGATATAAAAAAAAAAGCTTTTGTATTGGACAGTGCTGCAAAGATGCTGGACAGAAAATGTTATGTTGCCAATTTCTTTCTGTTTCTCTTTTCCTTCCTTCCTTCTTTCTTTCTTTCTTCCTTCCTTCCTCCCTCCCTCCCTCCCTTCCACCTTCCTTCCTTCCTTCTGTCCTTCCTTCCTCTTATCTCTTTCTTTCTTTCTTTCTTCCTTTCTTCCTTCCTTCCTTGTTCCTTCTATCCTTCTGTCCTTCCTTCCTTCTATCTCTTTCTTTCTTTCTTCCTTTCTTCCTTCACTCCCTCCCTCCCTCTCTTTCCTTCCTTCCTTCCTTCTGTCCTTCCTTCCTTCTATCTCTTTCTTTCTTTCTTTCTTTCTTTCTTTCTTTCTTTCTTTCTTTCTTTCTTTCTTTCTTTCTTTCTTTCTCCATCAAAAGTTCTACGTGGACAAAAAAAAAAACCAAAAAAAAAAAAAAACCAACCCAGGCAGAAAATTTAAAGCTGAGGATTAAGATCTTCATTTTTTCCCTCCTTTCTTTTTCTTTCTTTCTTTTTTTTTTTGCTTGTGCATTCCAATTGTTCTTAAAATATTTGGCAATGTCAATTAGTAACTGAGCAGAGTTAGCTGATGAACACAATTTTCCACTAGACTGAGCACCCTATTGTAGTCGAGCTAACAGCAGCTTTCTGAGGTCATTATCATTCTCGGCTAGTTTTGCCCAGCTGCTTCATGCTGCAAAAGCCAAACTTTATACTGGAGCTTTGGGATGGCACGCAGCAACAGGGGGCTGGAAAAAGGAGGAGTGGGAAGTTGGCAAAGAAGCTTAAAAAGCACACACACAAATAAAAATAAAATACACTCGGAGGAAAGAGAATGTCAGTGCTTCTAGGTGTTTTTGAGGAGCTCTTGTTTCTGAGCTGTGATGCTTTTCCCCTCAGTGAATCTTGTTTGATCTTGGACAAGTTGAAGCTACATTGCATTTTTTGGTTGCTTCATGAACTTGGATGGATAAAGGTAAAGGCTTCCTCTGCCTGGTTGTGTTTGAATCTAAGGGGCAGCACACATCTCTGTTTCTTAATTGAGGGAGCAAGTGTTTGAAAACATTTTGTGGTCATGTAGCCAGTGTGATTGAGCCACATGGAAAGCCATTACCTTCCCACTGAAGTGGTATCTAGTTATCTACTTGCACTTGTATGCTTTGGAACTGCTAGATTGGCAGGAGCTGAGGTAAGGAATGGGAGCTCATCCCATCATACGGCTCTCGGGTCTCAAACCCGGGCTGCCAGCTTTCCAAGCTCAGCATCTTTAGATTATGGCAAAAAGAGAACTATCCCACCTGAAATAACTCACCTTCATCTGAACATCTTCATCTTCTTCAATGAGGGTTGGGCGTCCACATTAATAACTCATATGTGTTGGATTCTGTTGCAGTGCTTCTCAACAACATTGTACATAAGATGTGTGGAGTTTATTTATTTATTTATTTATTTATTTATTTATTTATTAAATTTATGTACCGCCCTACTCTCAAAGGACTCAGGGTGGTGAACAGCCAAGAGATAAAATACCAATGTAATACAAATGTTAAAAAATCATTTAAAAATACATTAAACACTTTGGCCCACAAACAAATTTAAAACACCCCAATTTATAAAACAAATTTAAAATAATTTAAAAGGGAGGTTAGGCCAGACCAGCCTGCTGGAATAAGAATGTTTTGAGGGCATGGCGGAAAGTGCGCAAATCTGGGATCCTCTGTATCTCTGCGGGGAGCTCGTTCCAGATGGTAGGTGCCCCCACAGAGAAGGCTCTCCCCCGGGGGCTGCCAGTTGACATTGTTTGGCCGACAGCACCTTGAGAAGACCCTCTCTATGGGAGCGTACTGGTCGATGAGAGGATACTGGTGGCAGAAGGCGGTCTCGTAGGTATCCCAGTCCTAAGCCATGGAGCGCTCTAAAGGTGGTAACCAAAATCTTGAAGCGTACCCGGAAGACCACCAGGAGGCAGTGCAGCTCGCACAGAAGGGGAGTCACATGGGAACACCACGTCGCTCCCGTAACCACCCGCGCGGCCGCATTCTGGACCAGCTGGAGCCTCCAGGTGCTCCTCATGGGGAGCCCCATGTAGAGAGCATTGCAGTAGTCCAGGTGGGAAGTGACGAGGGCATGAGTGACCATACGTAATGAGTCCTGATCCAGAAAGGGACACAACTGGCGGATCAGGCGAACCTGATAGAAAGTCCTCCCGGCCACAGCCGTCAAATGCTCTTCTAAAGACAGCCGTGAGTCCAGGAGGATACCCAAGTTACGAGCCCTCTCCGTGGGGGCCAACGACTCACCCCCAATAGTCAGTGATGGCACCAACTGACTATATCGGGACATCGGAAACCACAGCCATTCGGTCTTGGATGGGTTGAGCCTGAGTCTGTTTCTCCCCATCCAGATCCGTATGGCCTCCAGGCACTGGGACATCACTTCAAGGGCATCATTGGGGTGATCTGGGGTGGAGATGTACAACTCTCAGAAGTCCCCAGCCAAAATTCTGGGATTCCACACACATCTTAAAATTGATGAGGTTGACAAATATTGCCTTACAGAAAAGCATACCCATAGAGCCATCCAGAGGGGCAGATGATAGACGGTTTTGTGGACACGTTGATCTGAAATACAGCTAAATGCTATATTTGCTAAAAATACTTCATGGGAAGTCATCTAAGAACAATTCTAGTTATTTGCCATTTTATCCGATTCCTTGATATAAGAACTAGAATTGTTCTTAGATGACTTCCCATGACTTCTATGGAAGACAATGGATGGCCAGCAGAAGGAAGAGTTTTTCTAGGGCTATAACCAGAAAGCTAAAACTACAAGCAAGATTTGTTGGCGAGTATGACCTTTTGAAGTTCATCTAAAACACAGAACATAGCAAGAATATATTCTTATTCATTTATTAGACTTCTAAACTACCTCAAGGAACTCTGCATAGTGTTTACTATGAATATTAAATAGCTACAATATTATGCAACAATGTGTTTGTGGGTGTGCCTTCAAAACAATATTCCCTTCCCTTCTCTCCCCTTTCCTTCTCTTCCCTTTCCCTATCTTTCCTTTCCTTTCCTTTCCTTTCCTTTCCTTTCCTTTCCTTTCCTTTCCTTCCCTTCCCTTCCCTTCCCTTCCCTTCCCTTCCCTTCCCTACCCTTTCCTTTCCTTTCCTTCCCTTCCCTTCCCTTCCCTTCCCTTCCCTTCCCTTCCCTTCCCTTCCTTACCCTACCCTTTCCTTTCCTTCCCTTCCCTTCCCTTCCCTTCCCTTCCCTACCCTTTCCTTTCCTTTCCTTTCCTTTCCTTCCCTTCCCTTCCCTTCCCTTCCCTTCCCTTCCCTTCCCTACCCTTTCCTTTCCTTTCCTTTCCTTCCCTTCCCTTCCCTTCCCTACCCTTTCCTTTCCTTCCCTTCCCTTCCCTTCCCTTCCCTTCCCTTCCCTTCCCTTCCCTACCCTTTCCTTTCCTTCCCTTCCCTTCCCTTCCCTTCCCTTCCCTTCCCTTCCCTTCCCTTCCCTTTCCTTTCCTTCCATTCCCTTCCCTACCCTACCCTACCCTTTCCCTATCTTCCTTCCCTTTCCCTATCTTCCTTTCCTTTCCTTTCCTTTCCTTTCCTTTCCTTTCCTTTCCTTTCCTTTCCTTTCCTTTCCTTTCCTTTCCTTCCCTTCCCTTCCCTTCCCTTCCCTTCCCTTCCCTTCCCTTCCCTTCCCTTCCCTTCCCTTCCCCCCAGGGAGAGAGAGAGAGAGAGAGAGAGAGAGAGAGAGAGAGAGAAAGAGAGAAAGAGAGAATGAATTTATGCCAGGAAATAATTAAGAGTGTTAAAATTTAAAAGCAGCATGCAGTGATCCCTAGGTTGCTTTGATTGGCAAAATATTCCCAGGAAGAGGTGACAAACAATTTGGGGAAAATTAAAAAGATTCACTCACTGTACAATGGTTCTTCAGATTATTTGAGTTGTGGCTGTTAGGGGGACCATGGTTGCTGATTATTTGTTTGTCTCGTTTGGTGTCAGGTTGACTGGGATGCAAAGCTGCACTTCTTTTAAAGCTCAGCTGTTATAACTGAACGCCATATGTAGCATTTCTGGTGCCCGATATGGAACACCGTACATGCTGCTCTATGTTTGCAAGAGATTTAGAGAAGCTTGAATGCTGGGTATGAAAGCTGTGGTGCATCTAGGCATTGGGGAAAGCACTTCCTGGCTGAGGTTCAGCTTTTTGTTTCTTACATAACGTCCATCAATGGCAGAAGCCGAGGAGAAATGGCTTAACTGGGGAAAGGCAAAAGATCTGTTTAGCCTCGTGCTCTGTTTCCAAGGGTGACCAACCAGATGTTGCTGGGGAAGGTCACAAGCAGGATGTCATGCCAGATGCCAACCCCCTCCCGTTAGTTTCTGCAACCCAACCATTCGGCATATTGTGGAAGTTGTTTTTATTTATTTATTTTATTATTTAGTTTGTCAAGCATGTACGAGATAACAGGAATAAGTATATACATGGGTATGAATACAAGAAATGGGTATGAATAAATGGGGACCGTAGGACAGGGACGGTAGGCAAGCTGGTACCCTTATGCACCCCCCCCCTTTATGGACTTCTTAAGAATGGGGTGAGGTCCACAGTAAACAGTCTAAGGTTAAAAGTTTTGGGGGTTTGGGGATGTAACCACAGAGTCAGGTAGTGCATTCCAGGCATTGACCACTCTGTTGCTGAAGTCGTATTTTCTGCAATCGAGTTGGGAGCAGTTTACCTTGAGTTTGTATCTATTGTGTGCTCATGTATTATTGCAGTTGAAGCTGAAGTAGTCATTGACAGGTAGGACATTGTAGCAGATAATTTTGTGTACTACGCTTAGGTCAGACCATAGATGGCGTAGTTCTAAATTGTCCAAGCCCAAAATTTCAAGCCTGGTGGCATAAGATATTCTGTTGTGAGCAGAGGAATGGAGGACTCTTCTCGTGAAATACCTCTGGACTCGCTCAATTGTATTAATGTCTGATATACAGTGCGGATTTCAGGCAGACGAACTGTATTCGAGAATTAGTCTAGCAAAGGTTTTGTATGCCCTAGTTTGCAGTTCAATGTTACCGGAGAAGAAGCTTAACAAGATTAGGTTTACAACTCTTAATGTTGTGGGGTACTGCAGAGGTTGCTTCCAAGCGGATAGACTAGACTGAGGTGAGAATCTTTGGAAATCCCTCTTTCTCAAGGGACAAGAGGCAGGGACAATGATCAGGCTGCTTATTGGCTTTATCAATCGTGCATCATCCAATGAAGCCATTCATCGAATTGTTGCGTGAGGCTATTTCCTGCAATTCATTTGCATTGCTGAGGAAGTTGTATCCCTTATAACACTTGGTTCTATCACTTTTCTTTCTATTTCAATCCAGATGTGAATACACGTAGTCCTCGACTTACAACAGTTTCATTTAGTGACCCATTCAACGTTACAATGGCACTGAAAAAAGGTGATTTCTGACCGTTTTTCACAGCATTACTTTCCAGCATCCCCAGAATCATGTGATCAAAATTGGTTCACATTGATGACCGTTGCTCCCCTTTTGCGACCTTCTGACCACCAAAGTCCATGGGGGAAGCCAGATTCACTTAACAACCGGGTGACTAACTTATCAACTGCAGTGATTCACTTAATGACGGGGGCAAGTAAGGTTGTAAAATGGGGCAAAATTCACTTATCAAATGTCTCACTCAATAACAGAAATTTTGGGCTCAGTTGTGGTCGTAAGTCAAGGACTACCTACAGTATATGATGCAAACTTTGTTCTATTTTGACGTGATTCATTTACTGAAATGTTGCCACGTGGGATGGGATGAAGACTGGCATTGAAATGCCAGCCATTCTATACTAGCCAGACTTGGATAAAATTGAGCAGCTGTAATGTCGCTGGAATGTTAGCTCCTGTCATGGTTATGATCTTAAAAAGAATTCTTCAGTAAGATCAGTAATGGTAGATCAGTTTCCTTGAAATATATTTAACTGTTATTGATCAAAACATCCGAAGTTTATATCTTATGGCACATCACTCACTTCAGATAGAATGTCCAGTTTGGTCTAGTGGTTAAAGGACTAGGCTAGAATATGGTTCTAGTCAGGGGTGGAATAAAAAAAAATGACTTCTGTGAGTTCTGTGGGTGTGTCTTGGTGGCGTGGCTTGGTGGGCATGGCAGGGGAAGGATACTGCAAAATCTCCATTCCCTCCCCACTCCTGGGGGAAGGATATTGCAAAATCTCCATTCCCACCCCACTCTGGGGCCAGCCAGAGGTGGTATTTGCCAGTTCTCCAAACTACTCAAAATTTCCACTACCGGTTTTTCCGAACTGCTCAAAACTTCCACTACCGGTTCTCCAGAACCTGTCAGAACCTGCTGAATAGCACCCCTGGTTCTAATCCTGCCTTAGATATGACAGCCCATTGGGTGACTTTGGACAATCACCGCGAGAGTGTGAGTTCTAGTCCTGCCTTAAAAGCTAACTGGGTGACTTTGGACCAGTCTTCCATCCTCTCTTTCTCTGTCTCTGTCTCTGTCTTTCTCTCTGTCCCTCCCTCCCCCCCCCTCTCAATCCAATACACCTCTCAGGTTTGTTGATGTGGGAAAAATATAAGGAAGAAGCATTATTAGATATATTTGCCACCTTGAGTTTATAAAATAACAAAGATGGGATACAAATAAATTAAAATGAAATGAAAATAAACGAACTATAGAGAAAGAATGCAAATGTGCCTTAGAATATTGGGTAAAGTATTTGTTGCAGATTTTTTTTTAAATATGAAAGCATCACTCCACGTTTTCAACAAAAAGGAGTGTAAAGTTCTAAAATGGTGGAATGGTAGCGTTGTAATATCCCTTTGAAGTAAAACACATCCCAGCACATTATGTAAGTAAGATGTAGGAGTTATCAACTTCACACAGAATACAGCTTTTTTTTCTCCCCAATTTATTTTGGGTTAGATTGAGAGTAACTTTGGGAAGACCATCATAGTTGCTGAAAGACAGCACAATGGTGCTACTAATAGGCAGGAAGTACAAGAAGATTCCTGTTTAAATTTTCATTACTAGTTATTTAAGGATATTACCAAAAATATTTCACTGTCACCATATGATATTTCTAAATATAGCAACTATGAATCAGATACCTACTGTAGAATGCATTATAAAAATAACACTATAATATGTTCGTGCTTAGATCTGTATTTAGAGTTTTTAAAAACCACCAAGATACAATCTGTTTTTCCTCAGCATCACAGCGGGGTTTGATTGAAAGAAGTCTTAAGTATTTTATTGTTATTTATTTAAAAACACACATAGGTCCATTTTGGAGATGAATTAAACATACAAGCATATATTAAAATGGCTCTACTTTTTTTAAAAAAGGAAAGGAAAGGAATCAAATATTAGTGGTGGAGAAATAGCACTGAAATATGAAAGCAAACAGGACAAGAAGGGAAAATATTTCTGGAGTACCCACATTTGAGCAAAATGCCTTTGAGAAGGAAATTCTGGTGAATGTCCACTAAATAATAGTCTGTTCTGAAAAGACCCTACTCTTAATTGTTGCTTGCCATGTCTTATTTAGTATGCAACTTATTGAATCTGGAGGCAATCTTCAGATATTGAATGGAGCACGTGCAGAGGTGGTATTCAGCAGGTTCTGACCAGATCTGGAAAACCGGTAGTGGAAACCGGTAGTGGAAACCGGTACATACCACCTCTGACTGGCCCCACCCCCAGTTCTCTGCCTCTGAGTCCCAGCTGATAAGGAAGAAATGGGGATTTTGCAATAACCTTCCCCTGGAGTGGGGAGGGAATAGAGATTTTGCAGTATCCTTCCCCTGTCATGCCCAACAAGCCACACCCACCAACCTATGCCATGCTCACCAAGCCACACCCACAGAACCGGTAGTAAAAAAAATTGAATCCCACCACTGAGCACGTGGAATGGAATATACAGCAGATGACACTTTTTGAGAGATTTCTATCTTTGAGAGCTTTGAAAACCGAACTTTGGCATTCTGATTGGAATCGGTACCCAAACTGGAAACAAGCGAAGAAGAAAATTGAGGTAATACATTCTGAATGCATAGACACAGCAAGCTGTTCTTGCAGAGTGTAGAATCATCCTTAAGCATTTTCAGTGAAGCTTCAGAGCATGGAGAAACCTGAGGTGACATGTTCTCTAATGACTTGATGGTCAAAGCTTAGCTACCAGCCAAGGATGGCAAAAACATGCCATACTGCTGATGCCCATGGTACATCCAGAAGAATTGTGAGATCAAACAATAACTCCCAAATTATAAAGCTAATATTTTAGGATTAGTGTTCCATCAATCAGATGTCTAGTTGTCTTCTTCTTCTTCTTGTTAGTTGTGAAGTCATGTCCGACCCATCATAACCCCATGGACAATGTTCCTCCAGGCCTTCCTTTCCTCTACCATCCTCTGGAGTCCATTTAAGCTCATGCTGACTGCTTCAGTGACTCCATCCAGCCACCTCGTTCTCTGGCGTCCCCTTCTTCTTTTGCCTTCAATCTTTTCCAGCATCAAGCTCTTCTCCAGTGAATCCTTCCTTCTCATTAGGTGGCCAAAGTATTTGAGTTTCCTCTTCAGGATCTGGCCTTCTAAAGAGCAGTCAGGGTTGATCTCCTTTAGGACTGACTGGTTTGATCGCCTTGCAGTCCAAGAGACTCGGATAAGTCTTCTCCAGCACCATAGTTCAAAGGCCTCAATTCTTTGGCACTCAGCCTCTCTTATGGTCCAACTTTCACAGCCATACATTCTACTCGTGTTTAAAGGATAGCTTCTTTTGTTGATATTACTATTATTAATTCAATTTATATGCCGCCTTTCTCCGGAGACTCAGGGCAGCATATCAAATTGACCCTAGAAATACATTGGAACTTCTTCCTCAAATATACACTTTGCAATTATAAGCATAAATACTTAGCATTTGTATAATGTATTGAAGTGTGGAAAGAAACCTGGACCTCGTGATTATTAATAAACTTGAGATTAAAGCAGCTTTTGAATCCGGGATTCCTAGCCCACAGCTCTAACCACAAAAACTTAAACTCATCTGGAACATCAATTTAGAAATAGCTTTTCCAAGCTACTTTTCATTTTATCATTAACTGTATTTCACTTACACTGTGCTTCTTCCATATTGGAGATGCTGATTTATTACAACATTAATTGAATGTATAATAAGTCTGCGGAAGAAGCAACATCTGGAAGTTGTTGATTACATATACCTCAAAGTCCAAGAATTCATTCAAACAAAGAAATGTTTGAATTACAATTGATGAAAGCCCAGAGCGGCCCTATGATGTGGTTAGAGTATAAGTGGTCATTTAGGTCCATTTGGTAGCAAATGGTAGGTCCATTTGCTTTGGACCTACCTAGAATTTCTAGGGACTCGACTCTTGATGCACGAGGCTCTAGATCCCTCATTTTTGGAACCTTGAGGATACTAATGTTTAGCATTTCGTGTTTTTCTTAACAAACGGTTGGTCTGGTATCCCAAGGGCAGTGCCCTGCTTCAACCAACTTTTTATAATGAAAACAAGGAGGCGTAACAAACAAGTGCCTCCAGGGAAACGCAGCTGCTGTTCCATCTTGTGGGATAGTTTTTCTCATTCAGAACAGCTCCAAGGGTAAGGATTACATTAATGGGGTAGCAGCTTAGCAAAATCATTGTTGGGATGATACCTGTGAAATAGAAGTGCAGGAACTGTCTCTGCCCTTCCCTTTCAGAAACCACTATTCTTTTTCTTTTCTTCTTCTTTGTTTTCCCTTGAGGAAGAAATGATCAGGCTCAAATGATCATATTTTGGATATGTTATTAGAAGCTCCCTTGGCACTTCTATCACCATGGGAAAAGTGGAAGGAAGGAAGAGAGGATAACAGCAGGTGGATAGACTCAATTACATTGGCAGTGTTGGAAGATCTTAAAAGACAACATTGAATTCGGGCCATCCTGGAGAAAGTCTTGTCTATATACTTGTTAAAGAGTTAACCCGGATTTGATGGCATATAACAATCATCATATTCTAGTTATGCATTCATATTTCCATCAGACACCCCTCAGGATGCCACTATAGAATGCCAAAACAACTAGACACAGAGACAGTTTTTTTCCCTTGTGCATCGCTCTGCTAAACACCTAATTCCCACAGCACCCTCTTATGCCTAAAGACATTTACCCATGTAGTAGGGCTGTAGTATTATTATTATGCTTTCATTTTTTTTGCTACTACCTCTTATTATGATTATTATTACTCTGTTGCTTTGCATGTAATGTGAGAGCTTCTGCACCAGAAACAAATCCCTTGTGTATCTAATCACACTTGGCCAATAATTTCTATTCTATTCTATTCTATTCTATTCTATTCTATTCTATTCTATTCTATTCTATTCTATTCTATTCTATTCTATTCTATTCTATTCTATTCCATTCCATTCCATTCCATTCCATTCTCCACTCTCCACTCTCCACTCTCCACTCTCCACTCTCCATTCTGCAACTCCAATACATTTGATGGAGTTCTACTATGCATCCAAGCGAGGAATTGCTAGATTAGGCAGTTTCTACATTCTGGTGTCTTTAGCCATGTAGTGAAGTATCCAACTCTTTTGAAAGGTAGTAAGATAGGCAATGGGTGCTGCCCATGTGCTCAAAGAAAGCTTGATGTCACAGATATGCAGCAGTAGATATGCCACAGGTATCCAGATTGTAATAGTCAGGTGACAGAGATTTCCATTTCCCATAACTAAACATAACAAAGACTGTTTATTCCCACCTATTCAACTCCTACTACAAACCAATGTTTTGTAAGGTACCTGTTTGCCCCATTGTTATCCACATAATGGATCTATCATTAGGCGGACAGGTATAAAAGTAACACACACAAACTTCTGTTTTTGCAAACTACTATTCCAGTGTTCTGGCTTTGGCCCATGTTTTACCCAACTTGGTTGGATAATTCCACACTGGTATGTGTCCGTTTCTCTTGGTTAAGTAAATGTTGGAAAAGAAGCCATGATGGACCAGACAAAGAGCAGAAAGGAGGACAACAGTGTGTAATTACTCACATTTAAAGGAGGGCATCATTTGCAGCATCTCTGCCAGCTGTATTGAGTGGCCAAGCATGTTGTATACTTACACTATACGATTAAAGCGTGGGTGAGCAAGTCCACTTCTATTGATGATGTTTTATTGTGTTTCCCACATAATTTACATTCTTGCCATGGCCCATCCCTTGTTCAAATGAGTGGCTGTGGCTTCCGGCGTCCCGGTATAGTCAGCTGGTACCATCACTGACAATTGGGGATGAGATCTTGCTCCCCACAGAGAGGGCCCGCAACTTGGGTATCCTCCTGGATTCATGGCTATCTTTAGAAGATCATTTGACAGCCGTGGCCAGGAGGTGTCTTTTATCAGGTTCGCCTGATCCGCCAGTTGCGTCCCTTTCTGGATCGGGACGCTTTGTGCACGGTCACTCATGCCCTAGTCACCTCCCATATGGACTACTGTAATGCTCTCTACATGGGGCTCCCCTTTTAAAATGTTTTTAAAATGTTATCTAATTTTAGGTTCTATTTAATTGGGCCAAACTATGTTATAATAATAATTTTAATTAGCAATTTTATGATGTTTGTGTATCTATATTTTTCTTGACTGTACACCGCCTTGAGTCCTACGGGAGAAAGGCGGTATAGAAATATAACAAACAAACAAACAAACAAATAAATAAATAACTGACTGACTGTCAGGAAATTTCTGCTTAGTTCTAAGTTGCTTCTCTCTTTGATTATTTTCCATCCATTGCTTCTTGTCTTGCCTTCTGGTGCTTTGAAAAATAAGTTGACCCCCTCTTCTTCAACCCCCTAGATATTAGAACACTTCTATCATCTCACCCGTAGTCCTTTTTTTCCCCCATTCATCTCCATAAGCATTTAGGGCTGAGTGTTGGTACAGAATCTTTTTGCCCACTTCTGTTCAAGTTGGTTGGTCTGAGGGAGAGAGGGAGACAGAGGGAGAAGAGGGTGGATTTAACTGTACCTGTCTGTAAGTGAATGCTTCCATAGAGCTTAGTTAATCATAGAAACACCCAGGTGAGCTGCATATGAAAGGAATTCTACTTAAAGAGTCCTTTTCATGCTTATTTAGTGCCGTTGCCTTTGTACAGTAATACCTTTTTCCCAGAAGGCCTTTGAAAAAAAATGGTCACAAAATAGCACAAGAATGTGTTTATTGTGAGTAAAAGTTGGAGCCATTGTTCTGATGACACCTGTAAAACATAATTATAGCTCCCATCGCTGTTTTCTCTCATATTTGGAGAGGAACATTCATTGCTTCTAATCTCAGGCGTAGAAGGTTTAGATTCCTTTAAGTAGCATCAAAGTAATGACAACAGCACGCAGCTGCTAACTGTCTTTTTCTTGTAGTTACTCACCCAGCTGTTTAGAAGGGAAGGGAGCGGGGGGGGGGGAAAGGAAAGGATCTCGGTTTTCATACCATATGGCCCAAAATGTATTTGCTATGGATTGGTCAGCATTGCAAACTGTCATAGTACCTTTGGAAGTGACACGAGAGGTAGTGAATCTGTGCACCTGCACCTGCACCAAAGGAAAGAGAATGAATGAACGTTATTTTAAAAAAAATAACAGAACAACAGAGTTGGAAGGGATTTTGGAGGTCTTCTAGCTCAACTCAGAACCTCATATGTCAGACGAATTTGCCAATCTCTTCTTAAAATCCTCCAGTGTTGGAGCAGCCAAAACCTGTGAAGGCAAGCCATTCTACCGATGAATTGCTCTAACTATCAGGAAAGTTCTATTTATTTCTAGGTTGCTCCTCTTCTTGATTAGTTTCCATCCATTGCTTCTTGTCTTGCCCTCAGGCTCTTTGGAGAATAGCTTGACTCCCTCTTCTTTGGGGCAGCCTCTGAGATATTGGAAAACTGCTATTATGTCAACTCTAGTCCTTCTTTTCATTAAATTAGACATACCCAGTTCCTGCAACCGTCCTTCATATGTTTTAGCCTCCAGTCCCCTAATCATCCTTGTTGTTCTTCTCTGCACTCTTTCTAGAATCTCAACATCTTTTTTATATGATAGCAACCAAAACTGGGATGCAATATTCCATGTGTGGTCTCACCGAGGCATGATAAATTAGTACTAACACTTCACATGTAATAATTATGTATAACTTCAGGTGCACCTTAGTTCAGTTCTTGACGTGAGGACGGACTTCTTGAGTGATGTCAAGATTTCCTTTCCAGTCCTTCAATAATATCGGTTTGGAAGTAAGGCTGAGACTACTGTTTTGTCACTGCTCTATCTTGTACTATTCCAGCAGCCTAGGAAAAACAGAAAATGAGAGGGAATGAATTGGTTTCGAGTGGAATAACTTTAGTTCAGATCCCTGATCCAATTTGGAGAAATCAAATTTGTTTAGAAAGAGGCATTTTTGCATGGTCTAAGCCTTCCAAACCATCAGATTGATTCAAACTCATCCAGCCCAATGTGATCCAAATTGCAACTTCCTATTTGGAAATTTTATTTGAACTGGGAATTGGATCATGTTGGGTTGGAAACTCAACTTCCAAATCAACTCAACTTTATCCAGGCTTATCAGAATTCACATTGGCAGGACTTATGTAAGTGGGGCCAACTTGGCTGTGAGGGACGGGATGCTGTCGAGTCCTGTATTTTAGGGCTCTGGATGGCCAATTGGTTGGGCTAGAGGCAAGTCGCCCTTATGAAACAGGATCAAAGTTGAGAGAATTTTTTTCAAAAAAAATCAAAGCGGCTGAATTCAGGTGTTTTCAAGGAAAACACAATTGTCAGCACTTAAGCTGCATTTTACTCTAGTGCTGACATTAGAAGGAGAAGCGGAGGCGTCTGGAAAGGGACGTTTGACTTTTCACCTACTTATTTTCCCTGGAGATAATATCCTCTAGGAGATGGGATGGGAGGGGGGAAATTCCTTTGAGCTGGAGCAGTAGATTAGGGGTAGAGTGACTTGGAAGATGGCCAATGAGTGCAGGGGAACGGAAAGGGAGGGTTTTGGGTCTGGGAGTCAGTGTTGGCTGTGATGGAGTCGGAGTAGAATGTTGTGCTTAATAAATTGGAGGTTTTTTTTTTCATCAAAGACTTTGTTTGAAATGCAATTTATTTGAGACGACCTCGAAGCCTGACAGCAATAAGACTATACTGTATGCCCGTGATGGTGAACCTATGGCACACGTGCCACAGGTAGCATGCGGAGCCATATCGGTGGGCACGGAGGTGTTGCCCTAGCTCAACTCCAGCATGCATACACGTGCCAGCCAGCTGATTTTCAGGCCTTCCAGGGGCATGGGAAATAGGCTGTTTCTGGCTTCCGGGGGCATGAGGAAGGCCGTTTTTGTCCTCCCCAGGCTCCAAGAAAGACTCTGGAGCCTGGGGAGAGCAAAAAATGGGCCTACCAAGCCCACTGGGCCATTGCATGCCAAAAGTGGGGGGAACGCCGAGGGTCACGTACATAGGGGTGGGGCGCATTGAATTATGGGTGTGGGCATGCATGTGCGTGACCCCTCCATGCTCCCCCACTTTTGGCATGTGACGGCAAAAAGGTTAGCCATCACTGCTGTATGCTAAGTTCTTCAAAACAAGAAACAAAGGAATAAAACAATTTCTTAAACAGGTTTCTCAATATAAAATCAGGAGAGTTTAGTTCATCACTACCCCCCCCTTTTTTTGGGTGGGGGGCTCAGTTTTGGCAATCCTCTTGTAGAAATGTCTGCTTTATTTCTTTTGTAGTTATGGATTTTTGATAATCCACCTTTCAAGTCATCAAATTTCCATGGCGGTTGTGTACATCCTGAATCTCTTGAGTGGTTCAACCCTATTTATTCTTAAAAAGAAAATTCTCATCTGCCTGTATACAACTTCTCCCAGACTACGTGCATAGTGATATACCATGTGTGTGTGTGTGTGTTTTAAATGTCAGCCTGTGCCTCAGTTTTGCTCCACAAAAGATATGGGTTTTAAGCAGTGGTGGGTTTCCAAAATTTTTACTACCGGTTCTGTGGGCGTGGCATGGTGGGCGTGGCAGGGGAAGGATACTGTAAAATCTCCATTCCCACCCCACTTCAGGGGAAGGATACTGCAAAATTCCCATTTCCTCCCGATCAGCTGGGACTTGGGAGGCAGAGAAGAGATGGGGGCAGGGCCAGTCAGAATTTTTACTACCTGTTCTCCAAACTACTCAAAATTTCCACTACCGGTTCTCCAGAACTGGTCAGAACCTGCTGAAACCCACTTCTGGTTTTAAGTTAATAAAGCAATGAATCAAATTTCCAACACCCACTGCTATTAATGAATGAATTTGGAGCATAGTTCTTTAATTTCTCTCTTATATAAGTATATGAAAATGATGCTGATATAGATTATGTTGGCAAGTTTTTTTTTAAAACACATTTTGATTTCATGATGAGAAATGACTGGTGCTCTTAAAAAGAAAAAAGAAACACCACCCTATCATTTTATTCTTTTGCTTCACTTCTCACTCTGTTGTTGTAATCAAATCCAAATATCTTTGCTTTGGGGAATTGATTCGAGTAGGTACAGGTGTTGGGGAATTCAGAAACACTCATTGTCCTCCCTTCATTTTAGTTCTGCTGATCTAGAGACATCCTCTTGGACAGTTGTACTTGCAAATTGATTCTGCAGCTGGACTTTGGAAAGTTTATTTGTAGCCTGCCACACAATAGCTGTAAACTACCACCCCGCTATACAATAAGAAAACGAAAGGCCAAAGCGGTCATTCAAAATAGGCCTCATTAGGCAGGCCATCCATATGGTAATCGCTTTAGCACAAGGCAATGCTTGCTGTCTTTATTTTGTGCCAGTGCTTGCTGGAGAACAAGCTCATAGAGAGCAAGAATCAATCTGTGGGATTTTGAGGGTGCCGGGGAAAGCCGCACAAATACCATATTTCCAACTGAGATTCTCAGTGAACACTAACCAAATGGTGATAGTCACAAAAAAAACCAAATACATCCCCGCTCAGAAGAGGGTAAAAGAGAAATATACCCTGGCATTGCTTTGCTTCAATATAGATGTGAATAGAATGTTTGTTTATTTGTTTATTTATTTGTTTCAATTTCTATACCGCCCTTCTCCAAATAGGACTCAGGACGGTGAACAGCCAAAGTAAAAAACAGGACATACAAAATTTAAAAACAGTTTAAAATAATTAAATATTTTGGCCGTAAATTAAAACAACCCAATTTAAAATCAATTTAAAATTTAACTCAAGCCAGCCCAGCTAGTTGAAATAAATAGGTTTTCAGGGCCTGACGAAAAATCTGGAGGTCTGTTATTGTACGTATCTCTGGGGGGAGGTTGTTCCAGAGGGTGGGTGCCACCACAGAGAAGGCTCTCCCCCTGGGGGTTGCCAGCCGACATTGTCTGGCGGACGGCACCCTGAGGAGGCCCACTCTGTGCGAGCGTACTGGCCGGTGGCAGAAGGCGGTCTCGTAGGTACCCCAGCCCTAAGCCATGGAGCGCTTTAAAGGTGGTCACCAACACCTTGAAGCGCACCCAGAAGACCACTGGGAGCCAGTGCAGCTCGCACAGGAGAGGTGTCACATGGGAGCGCCTCATCGCCCCCATAATCCCCCGTGCGGCCGCGTTCTGGACCAGCTGGAGCCTCCGGGTGCACCCCAGGGGGAGCTCCATGTAGAGACCGTTGCAGTAGTCCAGGTCGGAAGTGACGAGTGCCTGAGTGACTGTGCGTAGGGAGTCCCGATCTAGAAAGGGGCGCAACTGGCGTATAAGACGAACCTGATAAAAAGCCCCCCTGGCCACGGCCGTCAAATGATCTTCTAAAGACAGCTGTGTTACATGCCAGTGGTGAAATCTGAACTGGTTTGCTACTGGTTCGCTGGTCATGCATGCGTACCGCGCACCAAATGCACGCTGCGAGCCAATGTACGGTATGCACCATGCATTCATGCACAGTATGCGCCAAAAGGAGGCTTGGGAAGGTAAGTAATAAGTAGAAGCAAGGGGGGGAAATCAGCTGTGGCGTGTGAGGTTTGAGACCCAAGCACCTCACGATGGGTGAGCTCCCGTCCTCCTCCCAGCTCCTGCCAGCCTAGCTGTTTTACAGCACACAAATGCAAGTAGATGAATAGGTATCACTTTGGTGGGAAGGTAACAGTGTTCCATGACATTCTGCTGGCCACCTGACCATGGAAATGTCTTCAGATAGTCCTAGCTCCATGGCCTTTAAATAGATGAGCACCTCCCCCTATAGGAGGCAACAACTAGCGGAATAAAATCCGCAGAGACTCCTTTAGTTTTACTTTCGTTATGTTAACACCAGCGCGCTCTTGCCATGTAGAGACATCTGAGAGAAGGTGAAGAGAGAATTGCTTCTGATGAGTAAGGAAAAATGTGTAGACTTGTGGTTCCTAAGCAAGTGACAAAAGTGGGGGGGGCGGCAAAATGTGAATTCAAAATAAATTAAGATAGAATTGTCTCCTTTTTTCTCCCACATCGCACTTGCTCTTACTCTCTGATTTTAGGATTAAAAGATTTCATTTAAATATTTTGTTTCAGCCTCAATGCCCTGTTGTCTTCCCTGTAAGTCTGTATTTCACCAGAAATCAATGGTAGGTTTAATTCATCTTAAATTACTTCATCCTCTGTGCACGTGTACTTTCCTTCCCCAATTTTGGCAGCATTTACAGCCTCCTGGTATATATTTCTTCATATAACTGAGATGACTTGTCAAATTGATTGATAACTCTTTCTACTCCCCCCTCCCCCCATTGACAAGGTTTTAGTCACTTTCCTGCTGGCAACAACCACATCTTGTGTGGGATACGTTCTCTGGTGCTGAGCAGGCTCATAAAGAAGGGAAGGCTTCCAAATGTTTACAGTTAGGAAAGAATTAAGTGTAGCTATGATTGATTCCCATATTTGCTGCTAAGGTTTGGCTGAAGAAGAGGATTGTCAGTTGTGCAGTTGTGTTTGGAAAGCGTAGGTGTACGAAGTATCTATGGAGTTGCAACATCTAAATCAGAGGTGGGTTTCAGCAGGTTCTGACCAGTTCTGGAGAACCGATAGCGGAAATTTTGAATAGTTTGGAGAACCGGCAAATACCACCTCTGGCTGGCCCCAGAATGGGGTGGGAATGGAAATTTTGCAATATCCTTCCCCCAGGAGTGAGGTGAGAATGGAGATTTTACAGTATCCTTCCCCTGCCACGCCCGCCAAGCCATGCCCACCAAACCATGCCATGCCCACCAAGACACACCCACAGAACCGGTAGTAAAAAAAATTTTGAAACCCAACACTGATCTAAATATTCCAGGATAAGTTGCTTCCCAAATGAAGACAAAATTTAAGGGCGGGGGGAACATTGTGGCAAGGAAAATTCAGTTGTAGCTCTGAAAATTTCAGCTAACCTTAAGCATAAGTGGTCAACTTTCTGATTCTCCCAATGGAAGAGAATATCTGTAGTTCGGGGTTGAATTGTGGAGTCCTTGATGCTCTCTGAGCTTGGTTGTTTTCTTGCAGACATTTCATTCCCAGGTAGGTAACATCATCAGTGCTAGAAGGGAGTAGGGTTCCAATTCTCCTTTTGGGGCAAGAGATATGATGGCAATGAAACTTCTGAATCTGGGACCGTCTGTGTACTTTTATGTAGTAGAAATTTATTTTGTCCCAGGCTAATTTTGATTGTGAGTAACCTCAACTTCTTGTAGATGATAAGGGACTATTCTCCTGATACCCAGATTTACAGGATTGCCCTCCAGCTCTCTGTTTCTGTCCCGGATCTGCGTACCTTCCATTGCGTGCTTAAGACTTTTTTATTTCATCAAGCCGGCCTGGCCTAAATCTTCTCCCCTTTTTAAATGTAAATTTTAATTTGTTTTTAAATTATGGGGTATTTTAAATTTGTTCAGCCAAATTATTTAATTCGTTTTTATTCTTTTTTTAAAGTTTTGCATTCATTTGTTTTATCCTGTAGCTGTTCACCACCCTGAGTCCTTCGGGAGTAGGGCGTTATAGAAATTTAAATAAATAAATAAATAAATAAATAAATAAATAAATAAATAAATAATAACCAGATGGAATTACACATCGTGCCTGTTGGTAGAGGTCACAAACAAACTGAAGGTTAAAAATTATGAATATTTGGGCACATGTAATAGCTCCCTCCCTCCCCTGATAATAAATGTGCTCCCAGGAAGTCAGGGTGTTAAAATTGGAAACACTGGTTCTGTATAGCTTGGCTATGCAGAAACCACAACTTGGGAAGGTCCCAGCACTCTTTCACGACTATTAATTCAAGAACCCAGAAAGTGCCAGTGAACCTCCTGCCACGCATTGTCGAATGAATCTGGGAGTCAGGCTGTAGAGAAGGGTGGAAAATTTGAAAATGCTGATGTACAGGCAAGCTTCTCAGATTCAAATGAGTTTTTTAAAAAAGATAAAGAAGAATAGATTTATGTAGACACACACAGACCATGCTGGTCCTGTTTATATTAACTTTTTGATAGTTATCCTGTTGAGCAGTGGTGGGTTTCAAAATATTTTACTACCGGTTCTGTGGGTGTGGCTTGGTGGGCATGGCGTGGCTTGGTGGGCGTGGCTTGATGGACTTGGCATGGGAAGGATACTGTAAAATCTCCATTCCAGGGGTGAAATCCAGCAGGTTTTGACAGGTTCTGGAGAACCGGTAGTGGAAATTTTGAGTACTTCAGAGAACCGGCAAATACCACCTCTGGCTGGCCCCAGAGTGGGGTGGGAATGGAGATTTTGCAATATCCTTCCCCTGCCACTCCCACCAAGCCACGCCCACCAAGCCACACCACGCCCACCAAGCCATGCCCACAGAACCGGTAGTAAAAAAAATTTGAATTTCATCACTGCTCCATTCCCTCCCCACTCATGGGGAAGGTTACTGCAAAATCCCCATTTCCTCCTGATCAGCTGGGATTTAGGAGGCAGAGAATAAATGGGGGCGGGGCCAGTCAGAATTTTTACTACTGGTTCTCCGAACTACTCAAAATTTCTGCTACCGGTTCCCCAGAACTGGTCAGGACCTCTGCTGTTGAGAGACAGACGGATACAGTCCAACTATTTTAGTTACTTAGCTACACCAGCATACTGTACATATGATATTACATAATTTCTAAATAATTCTGTCACTTCTTTCTAACATTCGGTTGGGTTGGAAAGTCTCAACAAAGGGAGACTGAGCGCCATTGGTGACGTGTTTATCTGAAAGCAATTTTCTTTGGGGCAGGACTTCTTACTTTGGGGATGCAGAAGGCTAACCCGGGGGGAAACAGTGGTGACCTTGTGAAGTTGAGTAGATTTTCAGGAAAGGCATCTCAACCTTGCTTAAGAGGCTTGATTTCCAGGCAGAGTGTGGTGGTCCTTTGCAGCAAAAGGGACAAGAAGTCAAGTGAGACCTTAAAGATGGAAGGACCATTCCATGAGAACTGAGATTGGGAAGAAAAACCTAAGAATTGCCAAGCCCAGTCTTGTTACTCAAATTTTAGTTAAGAAAGCTGCCTAGTTTAGAAATTAAATTTCAGAAAATTTAGGAATAAAATACAATGTCGAGGCAGAAGGAAAGTTTCAGGATTTCAAGGCTATGCAACTTTCTGCTTTTCCAGCTAACAACCAAGTTTCTAAAGAGTCTGAACATCTTTGTTTTACGTTACAAAATATTCTTTATTTTTTATTTTTTGCTCTTACTTCCAGGGTCAGCTTTTAATTCCTTTCATTAACATAACTCTCTTATAAAATGAATGATTTTGTTATGTTTTCCTCGTGGAAAAAAATAGTGTAATATGTTCACTTCTTCTTTTCTCTCTTCTTTAGTCATCCTTATAACTTAAAAGGAATTATTGTGTTATTAAAAACGGCAGTAATTCCTATCCTGAAAAAAGAGATTTCTTTGCCTTCCCACAATTATGGCATATTTTGCAAAATGGATAATGCCAGGAATTTGGTTTCAGCCCACAAGAGTGTTTTTTAATCAAGCTTTTTTTAAAAAAAAAAAGAAAAGAAAGAAGAAGAAGAAGAAGAAAAAAGCTCAGGAAATTATTTTGTTTTAGGATTTTGATTTGGAAAATGAAACATAATACAGAGTAATAATGAAGGCCCCCTCCTCAATCAACCTCAATGAAGTCATCAACCCGGGTGACTAATGATACTCATGAATTCTCAGAGCTTGATTAAAGACACAAAGTGTTATTCTAATGACCTTAACCCAAAGATTGGCAATTTGGTATTCTTACTGCAGTGTGTATTGTACGCAACAGATTGGCCCAAAGGTATCCAGCCAGTTTCCATGCCTAAAAAACAACCTCATCTCTCCATTCCCCAGCCTTTTAGTTACAACATCATACTGGCTCTTATAAGCATTGTTGTTGTTGTTGTTGTTGTTGTTAGTTGTGAAGTCATGTCTGGCCCCATGGACCATGTTCCTCCAGGCCTTCCTGTCCTCTACCATCCTCTGGAGTCCATTTAATCTCACGCCTACTGCTTCAGTGACTCCATCCAGCCACCTCATTCTCTGTCGTCCCCTTCTTCTTTTGCCCTCCATCGTTCCCAGCATTAGGCTCTTCTCCAGTGAGACCTTCCTTCTCATTAGGTGGCCAAAGTATTTGAGTTTCCTCTTCAGGATCTGGCCTTCTAAAGAGCAGTCAGGGTTGATCTCCTCTAGGACTGACCGGTTTGATTGCCTTGCAGTCCAAGGGACTCGCAGGAGTCTTCTCCAGCACCAGAGTTCAAAGTCCTCAATTCTTTGGCACTCAGCCTTTCTTATGGTCCAACTTTCACAGCCATCCATTGCAACTGGGAAAACCATAGCGTTGACTATACACACTTTTGTTGATGTCTCTGTGTTTTAGAATGCTGTCTAGATTTGCCATAGCTTTCCTTCATAGGAGCAAGCGCCTTTTAATTTCTTGGCTGCAGTCCCCATCTGCAGTGATCTTGGAGCCCAGGAAAATAAAATCTGTCACTACCTTCATTTCTTCCCCATCTATTTGCCAAGACTTCTATGCATAGATAGGTATTTTATCAGATTAGAACTACAGGTACTTCTCGACTTACAACCAAAATCGAGCTGAAAAATTTCTGTTACTAAGCGAAACATTGGCTAAGTGAGTTTTGCCCCATTTTACGACCTTTCTTGCCACAGTTAGTGAATTGGATGTGTTTGCAACTCTCAGAATTCCTATCATGACTTTCATAGACCCAGCCCCCTTTAGAGCACACCAGCATGGCAAAACCCTATCTGAGTTGTTTTGCCAAACCACATAAATTAAATCCCAAAGTTTACAAGTGATTGTAAGAGCAAGCACTTCTAGCTGATAAAGGGCAAATATAGGCAAATTGGTATCCTCCAGGAGTTTTCACTGTGATTCTCATAAGGTCCGGTCTTATTGGAAAATGATCAGGAGTCATAGAAGTGAGGCACTATGTTGCCTTCTTCCCTGTGTTACAACATCTCCTAAACACCGTTGCTAGCCACATGGTAAAACTGGCTTTCATAGCATGTATGTCACCTTCAAAAACTTTGTTGACTGTTTATTTGTATGGCCTGCTTTATTTTTGTGCTATATTCAGATATAAAGAACAGAAAACGCTGATATGGGAGTTGGCCAGATATGAGAATAACAGTTATCTGATCAATTAATCCAGGAGAAATCTGAAGGATGCATCTCCAGTTATCAGCGAAGGGGATGCATTTGCATTGTGTTCATAAAATATTTCCTGGGGAGTCAAGTGATGTTACTGATGGCTTACCCTATTTCCCCAAAAATAAGACATCCCCTGATAATAAGCCCAATTGGACTTTTGAACGGGTGCACTAAAATAAGTCTTCCCCCGAAAATAAGCCCTCCCCAAAAATATTTAAATGCAGAGCTGGAAATCAGGTAAGACGGCAAGAGGAGCCCCATCTTGCTCCACGCAACCCAAAATAATAAGATCTCCCCGAAAATAAGACCAAGCACTTATTTCAGGATCCAAAAAAATATAAGACAGTGTCTTATTTTCGGGGAAACATGGTAGAAGACCAGGGTGTGCAGGATAGAAGACAAATGCCTCTTGGGATGCTATTGTCCCAAGCAGCTACTTCCCCTACTTCTGCCCTAGAAACTGAGTACTCAGATCTGTGCTTAACTTTGCCACCATTGAGAGTAACATAATTTGCTCTGAAGAAATGCTTATCGGAACAAAAGCACAAAATATCTACTGGTCATAAACCTTTTATCCTGTCCTTCTTGGCTAAATTCTCACCAGGCTCAAGGTTGACTCAGCCTTCCATCCTTTCTAAGGTAGGTAAAATGAGGACCCAGTTTGTGGGGGCAATAAGCTGACTTTGTATAAATATACAAAAGTATGAAGGCTATTACTTAACGCCTTGTAAGCTGCCCTGAGTCTCTGGAGAAGGGCGGCATATAAATAAATAAATAAAAAATTGCTTGGTTATGGGATCTTCAACACTTTCCGTGGCCGGGAAAGGGAAGGCTTTTTTAAAAAAGGCAAACCTATTTTGACACTGACTGCGTCTGAACGACAGGATTATAATAATTCGACTTTGAAGGAGAAGGGGAAAGTATATTCTGAATCGTTTTTCCTTAGCCAGGAAAGATCAAATCCTATGTCAACAGAGAATGTTTCTTTTCATATCACAAAAGCTCTTTTTTCCTTCTTCTTCTGCCTCACTGTACAATGTTTTCATTGGAGCGAGGGGGTGGGGTGGGGTGGGGGAACACGGCCAGGAAACCAATAATCCTTTCTTTTAACTTGATAGTTTGGATTCTGATCTTTTATTCAATCGACGGTGTATCTCAAAGAGTGTGAGGTCGCAGTCTGCAGCTGATACCATTTGCCTATCATTTCCGGGGGGAAAATGTTTGTTTTCTAAACAAAGAATTGAAACTGCAGCTTTAAGTATCGCCGTTCAGAGCATATTTCAAGCCGAAATGAACTATGCTCAAACCTCTCCCTTAAAGGTCAAATGTTATTTATTATGATGATGATTATAAAAAAAAAATGATCTGTGATTTATGCATCTAACTTATCGTAAACCTGCTTTGTAACCGAATATGCAGTCAAAAGCTTAACATTACATTGTTTTCTTTTGACAACGTATCCACGAGACCACCGCAGCTGTTCCTTTACTCACAATAGCAGATTAATTAACACAATCATACGCTGTTGGCTCCTACTCAATGAGTAGGTCTGCAGTGGGATAGATAGGTAAATCCTTTAAATGTGTACGAGATAAAGGATATACTATAGTAGTTTTATAACTAGCCAGTTTTGCTTCTGACTAGTCAGCTCTATCAGCAATGGTTCGCTGACTCCAGAAACAGTAAGCTTACATTTCAAAGGCTACCACACCTATTCCAAAGCCATAATGCGGAAATCAAAATGTAAAAATGCACCCGGGCCTTTCCAAAAATCAGCATATTCCATTAGAATAACAGTCAAAATAATTGCCTCCAGCATTTTTGGATCCGCGGCATGAGCTTTTTCTTCTAAAGTCCCAACCTTGGACTTAAAATAAAGATCTAGAAAGAAATCAGTCTTTCAGTTCTGAATACCTCATTAATCTGGATTGTGGTTTTAGGAAGCAGCCATGGCATCTGTTTTTTTTTTTAAAGTCCTTAAAGAATTGTTTTTTTTTTAAAAAAAAACCTGTGTTTTGATGAATATGTGAACAGCCACATTTCCTGAATTAGTTGGTGGCAACGCTGTAAGAATGTATTTGGCAATTTCCACTGACATGGTAGGTTTGTTTGAAAAAGCTTTGTTTGCAGAATATATGTAAAAATCTGTTTTAAATACTTGAAATGACATACCTTTCGGTTTGGAGAAACGGATAGCCCAGCTGCAAGTCTCACCATATATTGGATCATGTGCAGGAGGAATAATAATTCTACTTATTGTTTCATAATGAGAATTTAATCTGTACTTTATGAAAACAGATTGAGTCCACCCCAAAGGCCACCCTCAAGTCCCAGAATCCTGTTTCTTTTATAACTATATTAGTATTTTTTTTCCTCCTGTGTTATTCCTAGCAAGACCAAAATTAAATCTCTTGGTTTGCTTAAGTCTTTTAAACTTTCCTTGTAAATGTTAATCTTTCCCTCCCTCCCTCCCTCCCTCCCTCCCTCCTTCCTTCCTTCCTTCCTTCCTTCCTTCCTTCCCTTTTGATACCTTCAACTAGCCTAATTAAATTAATAAATGAAATCTCTTGGTTTGCTTAAGTCTTTTAAACTTTCCTTGTAAATGTTAATCTTTCCCTCTCTCCCTCCCTCCCTCCTTCCTTCCTTCCTTCCTTCCTGATATCTTCAACTCTCCTAAAAATGTCATGATTTTTTTTAAAAAAAAACAGACCCAGACAGGCTAAGTCAAGCTAAGAGAGTTATACAACTGCCCCCAAACTCTGGAACGAAATAATTTGAAATTTAAAAATACAGCATACCTTTAAGTATCTGACCTTTTATAAGTACAGTTCACCAATTAAGAGATCTCTCAAGTTCTGAAATCAATTTGTTTAGTGATCATGCAAAGTCATCATGACATTTCCTTAGATTTTGTAAGCCCAATTTGTGGATCGGTCATTTGCAAACTATATGGGAATGAAGCCACTGTGCATTATTTAAGTAAGTACTGTTTTAATCATGGATTGAAGAACCAACACCAAACAAGCCATTTTCTGGCTTAGTGTAAGGTATTAAGATCAATCTCTATTCCTGAAGATAGAATTTTAAGAATCTTGATCTTTAATCCCTTCAAAGAGTATGCCACAAGTTGATTTATTTTCCTCTCAGAAAATTCTTCACAAGTTTAACATGTACCATAAATAACATCTATATTTTAACCTTAATCAAATAAGCCATCTTTGTAAGCCTTTCCTCTACTTTTAACACCATAGTTTATCACTTTCTCTGAATATATAACAAAAAATAATAATAACTTTTCCTATGTTTTATCTCTAAACAAGTCTTTAAAGTCCCGTCATTTGGTCATTTGGTCAAGAAAAATCCATTAAGATCTACTAGAAAGAATATCACATATATTTTAACCTTGATCAAGTAAGCCAACTTTATATTCCTTCTTTTTGCTTTTAACAAGATTTAAAAAATATAAATATAAAGTAATATAAGTAATATAAATCCAAACAGCCTGATTCTCAGTTGTATTCTTTTCTGCCTCCTCTTTCTGGGTCTGCTATCCATTTTAGCAGGCAATCTTAAGAAAAAATTCTTAGTCCATTGTTCTCAAATATATTTGGATTCTTCCAATATTAAAATTCTTTCTGTATTAGTAGGTTTATTTTCCTATAATTATCATATTTAGTTCTTTCTGGTTGCCTCTAGTGTCCAGCTTTCAAAATCTCCTCTTATCATGTTTTTTTCTAATCCACAACATTTTCCCATGGGAAGATTTCTTATACTTAGATTCAAAATCTTCATATATGATTAATAGGATTTTGAACAGCCCACAGGAAGGATTCTTATAATTAATTTCAAAGTCTTATTTCCAATCCATCTGGCACCTTCGTCCATTTACAACTTTCCAAAGTCAACATTCTAATTATCCCTTTGCTGTTTATTTCAGAATACTTTTTTTGAAGTCCTTACACTTACATGAAAATTTGTTCTTAAGGACTTTTGCTAAGGACTCCTTGCTGAAGGAGAATCACCTGATGTGATGCAATTTGTCATTTTGAAGGTTTTTAGTATCCAAAAAGCAGTCAAGAAGGCATTTCCAGAAGTTATTAAGAAAAGAAGAGGAAAACCCAGTGTCTGTTTCAAGGTTCTGGGCTTCGACTTGGGCATAGCTAACTTCTCAGTTTTCAGAATTCTAAACCCCACTCCCCAGAGACATCCCCCTCCCATTTTACAATCTTCTTACAGGGAGTCCCTTTTGGGTGGTCCCAGGTCCTCCTCTTTATCCAGAGCGGAATTTCAGGACTAGAACCCATTCACCAACTCATTCAACTGCACTTATCTAGTTGCTTGTCCCAGTTTACAGAATATGATGAAATGTGTATAAACAAATATTCCAGGTATGTCTCAAAGGTGCTTACTTTGTTTTTCCTTGAAAAGACTTTTCACTTCTCATCCAAGAAGCTTCTTCAGATCTGAGTGAAGTTTTTCATGTCCTGGATGATTGAGAATCTCCATAAACATTCCAGATAAGCTATCATGTACTACTAGGTCATATCCATAATCTGTTCATTTCAAGTAACTCTCTGATTCAATTTCTTTGTTCTCTAAAATGTTTAGTCTTACATTGACAGCTGAACAATGATGGGTGTGCAAATGTCATTAAGGCTTGTGCCCTTCACAACTTCACACATCCCCCCCCCCCAAGGAGGGATGGAGGGAGGGAGAGAGAGAGAGAGAGAGAGGAAGGGAGGGAGGGAGGGAGAGGGAGAGAGAATGGAGAGAGAGAGAGAGAGAGAGAGATACAATGGAGAGAGGATGAAGAGAGAGAGAGAGAAAGAAAGAAAGGAAACTGTTCTTATTTGGAGGCTGTCTCTTTTTCAGATTTTGAAGCTAATGGTTGCATTTCCCCCCCCCTCCCTCTTGTCACTGTGAATATATGCCTATGAATATAGTCCCACATTTATAATGTTTTTCAAAGTGGCCTTTGATTTGAGAAATATAGGATGTTTTTAAGTACATAAATGTTTTCTCAAAGAACTCTATACTTTGAGAACTATTTAATGCAATAAATGTCATTTGCCTGCCTTTATTGATA
>JAKOOJ010000014.1:6564705-6572205 GCA_022577455.1 Arizona elegans
GGCCAGTCCTGATTGGAGTCGTTAAACGAGGAGTACCAAGTCTGTGTGTATGCGTGTGTCTGTGGTTGTGTATACAAATGCATGCATATAAACACATGCACACATAGAGTTCGGTTGCTTTCAAATGGCAAACGGTTGATTCCTGTAATGATAAGGCTTCACTTTCTGTCAATGACCTTTATACGACATTTACAGGTTCTTATAAACCTGCACAAGTTACAAGATAAGTGTCTGTTAGTTAAGGTTGTTCTAATTGCTACACTGATTTTAGATTTTCATCTGCCTTCATAGAGGAAGAGTTAAGCTGGAGTCACCCTCCTTTTAAAGGCAGCTGTCAAGGAAGGGACCTGATGAACGTTAAGAGGGTTTGTGACGCTTCTTGGTTAACCTTTGGCCACTCCAAATCAACCTGAAACAAATAAAGCCTCTCTAACGTTCTAGATATGCCAGTCATTAAAGATTAAAAAGCCATTTTAAAACAGTTGCAATAAGTAACCCAACTCACCTCTTCCTTCCATGGATGATGACTTTTGGTGATACCATGTGCACAGGATTTCAGATTCCAGACCTGGAGAAATAGTCAAGTTTCTTGTTCATTTCCAACGACTTATTTATTTAATTTATATCCCGCCTTTATTGTTTTTCTAAACAACCCGTCTTAAATCTAAGATTGACAAGACAACCCTGTTGCACTGTATGGCACTGTTGTGGCCCGTCAGTGGCCTGTGCAGATTGTAGCTGATTCTGACAACGAGGAGGCTGGTGTGGTGCTGCGCCAGCAGCCTGTGCAGCTGGCACTTGAGTTGGACAATGAGGAGGCTGGAGAAGATGTGGTGCCAGAGGCAGGGATTCAGCCAGGGCCTCCAGAAGCTCCTTTAAGTGAAGAGGACGAAGAGGAGGAGCCTCTTCTCGATGCACGGGCCCGCAGAGCTGCCAAAAAGCAGGAATGGCTCCTCAGGAGGAGGTCTCCTCGAGAGTAAGGCTTGAGGATAATTGGCCACTCCCTTAGCCTATTTAAGAAGGAACGCCGCTTGCAACAAGCTGTAGAGAACAACTTTAGTTCACTCTCCTTCACGTCTGCAAAATTGCTTCTGGGCTTTCTGCCAACTCTAGTAAGACTATGATTACCTTATCTTAGAATTCTGGTAGGCTGTTAAGACAGTTCATTAACAGCCTTTGAATGATAAAGACTTAAGTTATTTGAGTAAAATAAGCTTTGTATAGAGTTTGTGTGCGCTGTGTTCTTTGGGGTCCGTAGCTGGGGCAGAACAGGCACTGAACGCTGGGCAGCAACAACAGTCACTGAAAGCTAGCTCTATGCCATGGAAATGCAAAGGTCTCCATTGGATATCGGGCACCTCCCTTCTTGACCACATCACAAAAGACACCATTCGACAACATTTTGGTGTGGCACCAATTATAGAGAAGATGAGAGAAGGCCGGCTCTGCTGGTATGGACAGAGAAGGTATGGACAGAGAAGGTATGGACAGAGAGCAGCACATCCTGAGAGCAGCATCTTCCACCATGGCCAAGGCTGCCTACTGACTATAAGTCAATGGCTGGCGACCACGCGGGTGTCAAAAACAGAGATGGCTAGATACCATCAAGAAAGATATGCAAGCCATGTGCCTGCACCCTGGAGACGCAGCTGACCATGCAAAGTGGCGTTCAGTGATTCAAAAAGCAGATCTGCACCTGCAGGAATACGCTAGGGAGGAGGAGGAGGAGGAGGAGGAGGAGGAGGAGGAGGAGGAGGAGGAGGAGGAGGAGGAAGAGGAGGTGGAGGAGGAGGAGGAGGAGGAGATTGTTTTTCTAAACAAATCAACGTATCTATTATTCCTCCTTCCTATTTTCCCCACAGCAACAACCCTGTGAGGGTGAGTTGGGGCTGAGAGAAAGTGTGACTGACCCAAAATCACCCAGCTGGATTTCATGACTAGGAAAGATTTGCTGAGCCATTTATTGTTACTGTTATAAAAGTTATTTGCTGTCCCCCTGGTAGTTTGACGTTTTTAAAAAAACCCTCTGCTGATCAGGCAACTCAGCTTGGCTCGTCAGAGGCATTTAAAAGAAAAAAAGTATCTGATGATCACCTGGCTCAGCAGGGCATGGGGGGCGAGGGCAGGGATTTTCTCCAAACTGCCCACTGCCATTGCTACCTACTCGCCCGAGCCAGTCTGAACCGGGAGCATTTCACCCCTGGGGGGAGGGGGTCATCCAAAGCACCTAAAGGCAGGACCAAAAGCAAAGGATGGAAACTAATCAAGGAGAGAAGCAACCGAGAACTAAGAAGAAATAAGCCTGACAGTTAGAACAATTAATCAGTGGGACAGCTTGCCTCCAGAAGTTGTGAATGCTCCAACACTGGAGGTTTTTAAGAAGATGTTGGATAACCATTTGTCTGAAGTGGTGTAGGGTTTCCTGCCTGAGCAGGGGATTGGATTAGAAGATCTCCAAAGTCCCTTCCAATTCTGTTATTCTGTTAAAAGATCTGCCCAGCCTCATTCATTGAGTTGCTTCTCCTTTATCCGTAAAGTTCCATTTCAATGCAGCTCTGACTGATAGCTGTTCCGGATGTGATTTGCCAAGAAAAGTAAGCATGCTCAAGGAATGATGATGATGTCCTATATCCTATATTAGCGTCAAAACTCAAATAAAATATTGCAGGGAGAAAATTACAAGCAGCATTTTTAATTTAATTTTTATTTATTTATTTTTTTTGCAACAAAGATATCTGCTGGCAAACTATGCCCTTGTAATCGAGCAATGAGGATATGGTTTTTTTTTTAAAAAAAAAAAGAGAGAGAGAGAGAAAATTTTGCCCACATATACACTAATAAAAATAAATCTGTTTCCGATTACTAACTATGCAGCACAGGTGCTTGTTTGTTATGAGAGAGGCATGTTCATTAATTTTCAGCTATGAAAAGTGCACTGTGCCATAAATATACAATTCAAAATGTACGGCTGATGAATGGATACACAGATTGTTAATGTGCCAGAATAGGGTATTGGGCATAAAACACATGCCAAACAGGAGCACAGTGGTGATGTGCTAATGCTTTTAAATCTGGGTTTTAATGTAAGCACATAACCAGCCTTTTTACATTATTGCACTAAGTTGTACCAGAATTTAGGGCAATATCTATTTTATGGACATTTTCTTTCTACTCTGTTTAACAGTGCTTGACACCCATACACTGCAGTAGCATCTAGGGATCAGAAGGCTTTTTACTAATGTTAATTAATGGGTAAATGGAGTCACGCTCATCTACTCATGCTAGAAACCAGAAGTCTAGAAGTCTCAGCTATCTAAGTCTCTCTCGTTCTCTCTCCCCCTTCTCCCCCTCACTCCTTTCCCTCTTCCTCCCCCCCTCATCATCTCTATTATTTGTCTCTCTCTCTAATATATCTATATCTATATCTTCTCTCTCTCTCTAGCTATGTCTCTCTAGCTATATCTATCTCTGTCTCTATCTCTATCATTCCTCTCTCTCCCTCTCCCTCCCCCCCCCTCTCTGTGTGTGTGTGTTTGTGTAAAGGTAAAGGTTCCCCGTACATGCGTGCTAGTTGTTTCTGGCTCTAGGGGTGGTACTCATCTCTATTTCTAAGCCGAAGAGCCAGCACTGTCCGAAGGAGTCCCCATGGTCATCTAGCCGGCATGACTAAATGCCAAAGGCACATGGAGCCTTTTTCTACTTGCATTTTTTACTTGCTTTCAAACTGCTAGGTTGGCAGAAGCTGGGACAAGTAATGGGAACTCACTCGGTTACGTGGTGCCAGGGATTCGAACCACTGAACTGCTGACCTTCTGATCGACAAGCTCAGCTTCTTAGCCACTGAGCCACCGTGACACACACGCACACACACACAAACACACACACACACGTCTATCTTAGTCTATCATCTCTATATCATTTTCCTCTGCTTCTGCTTCTCCCTCTCACTCCCACTCCCACTCCCTCCCTCTCTTTCTCTCTTAGTCTACCCCCTCCTCATCCAGGGATTTTGGGAAGGGACAGTCAAAATAATCAAAAGTATATTGACCACAATTGAAGCTCTGCCTATTTTTATGTGCATTGCGTTTAAAACAATAACAATAGCAAAAAAAAAAAAAAAACCCACACACACCAAAACCCTTTGATCATACTCTGCAGACCCCTCCACATCTACATGGAATGACATTTATGGAAAGCATCCTTCAGCATCCTCAGAATTTTTTAATATATATATACCAGTTTCAACTATCGCACCTTCACTAGAGAGAGCATACTATTAGCTGGCAGATGTGCTTGAATATTTTATTTGCATTTCATTGTTAAGAGAACTGGCTCAATTCAATCTTTCCAGATTAATATAGAGGTTGGAATAGAGTTATCCTTCAGTTTCCACAGTTTACCAAACTTGGCAAACTCTGCTCTAACCTCTTTATAACATAGATGTTTTTTTTTCTGTTGTGTCGTGCAGAAACATTCTTAATTTTAAAAAGTACAAAATATTTCAGTGCAAAAGACAAACATACAATTTCATCTTTGGTTTGTTATGTATAGCTTTGTGCAATGCATGAATCCTTGTGGTTTTAAACGATAGATCGTGGGGTTGGCAAGCTGTGAGAACCTAGTGAGTTATGGTTTGCTAAATAGAACATACCTTAATATATCTGTAAACCCAAAAACTCACTCTATGGTTAGGTAGATCCAATCTCTAAGCAGGTGAAGCTGTGGGAAGTGACTTTCTCATTCTGAAGACATTGCCCTTAGACTGTGTAGCGAACATAATGCCTTACAGAATATTTTAAGCATTATTCCATAAGAACTGGTAACAGAATACAGAGTTGGAAGGAACCTTGGAGGTTAATTGCACTCAACAATGAACTAAAGGGCCACCATCAGTGAGCTGTTGGACAGCATTACTTGAATGGTTGTGTGGATGTTTGGGTGGTTTAGGGGTGGGGAATTGTGGTGGGTGGGGGTGTGTTTGGGAATTGTTATGTGTGTTGGACCTGGTTTTTGGGTGTTAAGTGAATTTCGTTGTACGGGTATACTGTGTATACACGTACAATGACAATAAAGTTATTATTATTCTAGTTCAACCCCTTGTTCAGGCAGGAAAACCTATACCATTTCAGATAAATGGCTGTCCACTCTCTTCTTAAAAACTTCCAGTGTTGAACCATCTACAACTTCTGGAAGCAAATTGTTCCATTGGTTAATGTCATGAAATTTCTCCTTGGTTCCAGGTTGCTTCTCTCCTTGATTAGTTTCCATCCATTGCTTCTTGCCCTGCCTTAAGGTGCTATGAAGAATAGGTTGAGTCCCTCATTTTTGCGGCAGCCCCTTACATATTGCTCTCATATCACCCCTAGCCTTTCTTTTCATTAAACTGAACATGCCCAATTCCAGCAACCATTCTTTCTATCTTTTAGCCTCTGGTCCCCTAACCATCTTTGTTGCTTTTCTCTGCACTCTTTCACGATCTTTTTTACATCGTGGTGACCAAAACTGGATGCTGTATTCCAAGTGTGGCCTTACCAAGGCATTATAAAGTGGTATTAACACTTCACGTGATCTTGATTCTATCCCTCTGTTAATGCAGCCTAGAACTGTGTTGGCTTTTTTGGCAGCTGCTGCACACTGCTGGCCCTTATTTAAGTGATTGTCCCTAAGACTCCCAAGATCCCTCTCATAGTTACAGGTAAATTCACATATGATCATTATAATACACGTTTTATTATAACATCACAAAGATCTCTTAAGCACCTTCCTAAACTCACTTGGGTCATGTGCATTGGCAAAAAGTTGCAATCTACCTATGAGAAGGTTTTTGAGATAAACCCTCAGATGCTAAAGCGTAGTATAACTTTGATTATTAAAAAGGATGAATTATTCTCAGTGTTTAAGCCATGCTGAAATCTGATGCCTGGGAGAGAAATCTATAGCATGAATAAGTGAAGGAGGAAGCAATTGGGTAAACTGAAAACTGGTGGGGATACAAATAAAACAAAGAATTAAGAATGGCAGTTAAGCACATAAGCCAATATATAAAGAAAGCTAGCTACTGCTGCTGCTACTGCTATATTTATTAAATATTTGTAACTGGCTGTTTATCAATTGATCTCTAGGCACAATGCAATCAATAAAACATTAAAGCAACACACACTACATAAATAACAGGAGCTATTGCTATTGAGACTTGAAATGAAATCCACACTGGTGCCAGGCGGATCTCTAGGAGGAGACTATTCCAACATTGGGATGTCTCAATTCCCACCAGCAGAACATGACTAAGAAAGCAAGATTCACCAGATTCATTAATGAGTCTATTTGGGTCCCTCAGTTGCTATGTCATTTGGCTACATCATCTATCTATCATCTGTCTGTCTGTCTGTCTGTGTCCGTCTATCTATCTATCTATCTATCTATCTATCTATCTATCTATCTATCTATTATCTATCTATCTATCTATCTATCTATCTATCTATCTATCTATCTATCTATCTATCTATCTATCTATCTGACTATCTGACTTTATCATCCAATGTGTGGACAGTCCAGATAATTTAAGAAGGCAGGATTTAACCATATTGGAAAAAAATATTTCATTTGATTTGATTTTTTACTTTCCTTGGATCAGTTCTACATTTATTTACTTGTGGGGAAGCATTCTGGATGCACACCATCTCTGTTAAAAGTGATGATATACAATTTTCATTTACATAAAAACATCAGTTTGAAGCCAGATCTGACTATATACTGTAATATAATCTTGGGGTTTACAAATGTTTCCTCATGCAAAGTATACTTCTGTGAGCATTTCTTAAACTACTGGCTTATTTAACCACATGACTAAGTGTTTCCCTGCATCTGGGCCTTCCAATGTACTGTGGTCCATCTTAAAATGTTTTGTGAATTGTAGTGGTAACCACATGTGAATGAGCTAAAGCTCTTAAAGGAAACGTTGACAAGTTATCCCTTTTAATAATTCAGTTTCTAGAAAATACAGTACACATCTAGTCTGGGTAGATAAAGAATGATTGACAGCTGCCCTTAAAGAAAGGTTTGGCCTTTGACTTCAGTAGTTGATATTGATAAACTATTTAGCAGCGATTGAGATAATTGCTGTACAGATGAACCATCTCTGGTTAATGCACAGGATGGGATTTTAAGTAGACTGCATTGGGACAGAGGATTCCATATGCTTGACAGAACAAGCTATTGGCACAACTGGCCATGTTTTCTGTCTGAGAATTACTGTTGATGAGCTTCTATGAAAAGGAGATCTCTGATTTTCAGCTAAATTCATTTTTTTAAAACATTTATTTAAATTTCTATACCGCCCTTCTCCAAAATAGGACTCAGGGCGGTGAACAGCCAAAGTAAAAAACAATACATACAAAATTTAAAAGCAGTTTAAAATAATTAAATATTTGGCCAAAAATTAAAACAACCCAATTTAAAATCAATTTAAAATTCACTCAAGCCAGCCCAGCTAGTTGAAAT
>JAKOOJ010000014.1:6577205-6612205 GCA_022577455.1 Arizona elegans
ATCACCACCTTATATTAATGGAACGGAGAGCAATCCAGAATTGCCCCTGTTAAACGTGAAATAAAATTCAGTATTAAGAATTAGATAATTAACTAGTTGAGTACATAATGGTTAATTAGTCTGGCTGTGAGTACTCCTTTAGGGCTGTAAGGAGTTCCATATTCCTTCAAGTCTGCTTTTTTCAACGAAAGTGGGAACATTCCTGATAATACTCCTTTTGGTATAGAGACAGAAAAAAATCTGATTTGAATGGATTTAATCTGCCCTTCCAGTAATTTTCAATCCTGACTATCGAAAACAAAGTTAATCTGTTATTGATAATTAAGATAACCTACTGAACACAGGACAGGAAGTCAGTGGTCAGAAATGTTGACTTAGATATTTGAAGTATTACCCTGTTTCCCCAAAAATAAGGCCCAACCAGAAAATAAGTCCTAGTATGATTTTTCAGGATGCTCGTAATATAAGCCCTACCCCCAAAATAAGCCCCAGTTAAGATTGTCAGCTAGAATAAGACCTAACCAGAAAATAAGCCCTAATGCATCTTTTGGAGAAAAAAAATAATATAAGACCCAGTCTTATTTTTGGGGAAACACGGTAGTTGACCCAAAGAAAGCAAATTCAAGTGAATGGAACTGCAGTTGATGTATATGACAAGTTTAGAGAGATAATATAGTAAAGCTTTTCTTTAAAAGCTGGGCTTCATATTGAAAGCAGGACAGGTGTCAACAAGAGAAAAGAAAGAATTCTATGAATGAGCAGTTGTCGCAATTTCCTTGCCTGTTCGATCCAGGATAGCTGTGCTTAATGGGGGGATAATAGAAACTGAAATATAATCACCCAGAGGACATCAGATGGGCCATGGAAAGAGAAACATAGAACTCGTGCTATACTCAATTCACTAAGAACCATTATTCGTATCTTTTCCACTCAATATATTGGGTTATGATGGGTGGGTTATGATGGTTGTATGAATAGATGATGATGATGATGATGATATCTATTCAGTCTTGTCCGATTCTTGGCAATTCTATGGGCCAGGACTCTCCACATCTACTGCTATTACACTACTTCTTTGAATATCTATGGAGATTCTCAGTCATCCAGATCATGGTTGTCTCAAAGATGCTTTTTCAAAAATTGACTGGACTTTCTTTCTTTTTCCTTGAAGACTTTTGTTTCTCACCCAAGAACTAATGAAGCTTCTTGGATGAGAAGCGAAACATCTTCAAGGAAAAACTAAAGAAAGTCCAGTTGTCTTTTGAAAAAGCACTTTTGAGACTACTTCTTTGAGTTTTTCTGTGCTCTGGCTGATGTCAGCTTTCATAGTGTCCACCCACTGTGTTCTTTGGCAGCCTGTTTTCTTTTTACCACTAACTCTTCCCAACATAATTGCTTTTTCCAGTATGAACTTATTATTAACTTCAATGGATTAGCAGAGGTATGTATATTTATGGAGAATTACAAACATCAGCATACATTATTAATTTTCATATAGAATCTTATAAACACGGGAGCAAATGATTATGTCTGCAAAGACATATAGGTAGTTCTTTGAAAATCACACATATGTGCTCATTTGCTGCTCGTAAAATGTGTAGCTGCTCTTAGAAATCTAAATTCTGGTGTTACTGAGGCTGCTTGCAGTTGACCTTGCCTTAACATCCATCAGTCCAAATTACCCAAATTGTTTCACCGGTGTTAAGTTTAATTAATGTGTTACTTCCAATGGTTATGGGCCAAAGTCTGGCAAAATTCACATTCCTAGTCAAATTATGTTGCTTGGTCTCTTAGGGATGACCTCTATCCAGCTCTCATTGTAAGTCTCATTAATTTCAGTGGAGTTGCTCTGATAGAGTGGCACCAAGTCAACTCTCAGTTCTGCCACCACACTAAAGCTAGAGCAAAAATTATCTGAAAATCATTTTCTGATAAATGTTCTATTCGTTTCCCTTTTCATTCTCCCTGAATGGTTGGGGGGGGGGGAAATCATCCCTTTTCCAGAAAAATGGGACATAATGGTCCCATCCTCTATTCTTAACAACAGATGGGGAAATTTCTAAGTCTTCAAGTTTATTGACGGAATAATAATAATAATAATAATAATAATAATAATAATAATAGGATAATGCCTGAAAAGGTGGCCAAAAATGAGCATGCAAAACTGCTGTGGGACTACCGAATACAGACTGACAAAGTTTTAGAACACAATACCCCAGATATCACAAGAAGAAAAAAGTGTGGATCGTCGACATTGCCATATCTGGTGACAGCAGAATCGACGAGAAACAACTTGAAAAAGTCACCAGATATCAGGACTTGAGAATAGAACTGCAGAGACTCTGGCATAAACCAGTGCAGGTGGTCCCAGTGGTACTTGGCATGCTGGGTGCTGTGCCTAAAGACCTAGGCAAACACTTAAAAACAATTGGCACTGACAAGATCATCAAGAAATTACAGCTTCCTGCAATGACACCAGCGGAACTGCAAAAAACTGCTACTTGGAACATCATACATTTTAAGAAGATACTTTGTCGATACCTAGGATGCTGGCAGCAACCCGTGTCAACCATCAGTGCCAGTCAATAATATCTGTGATACATTTTTGAATGTTCAGTTGAATGAGTTTCATGTTTAATGAATAAAGAAAATGATGATGATGATAATGATGATGATGATGATGGAATTGTCAGTTCATAAAAAACTAGAAGTTGTAAGGAGTTATGCAGAGTGGCATCTGTCTATGGAGATTCTCAGTCATCCAGGTCATAGTTGTCTCAACGGTGCTTTTTCAAAAGGACTTTGTTTTTCCTTGAAAACCTTTCGCTTCTCATCCAAGAAGCTTCTTCAGTTCTTCAGTTAGAACTTGGATGAGAAATGAAACAAGTCCAGTTGCCTTTTGAAAATGCACCTTTGGTAGAGTGGCCTCCTCCTCAGTGTAGGGTTCTAAATTTGAGCACGTTGGCATTTTATATTTTGTATTCTACAGTTGGTCAGTTGTGGAAAATGCTGTAGTTGGCTCAGTTGTTCTCAGTGGTTTGAGATCACTCTGAAGAAGATGACCACTGGTCAACTTCAAGGCCCATCTGAGCCATGGGGGTAGCCTGGAAGATGTTTGCTCTAACTGGAAATGTTTATAAATATGATTGAGTAAAATGTTTGGAAGGCATGTAAGTACTTCATTATGATTGGATAGTATTACTGAAATAAATACCATTAATATATGTATAAGTATATTCATAAATATATATTAAAGAAACCCAGAAGATTATGCATTCAATATTTTGACAAGGCAATGGATTTACATCTCACCTCTACACATATCTTGCTCCATAATTAAGGATAGGAAAAAAACTTTGTCAGGAATATTGTGTGAACCATAAAAAGAGACCAATTGATGGTCTCAAATTCGGAACTGGGTTATATTTAGTGCTTTCTTAATGGACAATCACCAATACAGCATGCAAAACATTCTCCTTTCATTTTTGTTTTTCCACTTCTGTTTATGGATAAGGTTTTTTTCTCTTTTTTTTAGTTTTACTTTTGCTTCTTTTAAGCTTTTGTGAATGAGTGGAGTGAACATCTGGAGGCTAAAACATATAATGAACGTTTACTGGAACTGCGTATGTCTAGTTTAATTAAAAGAAGGACTAGGGGAGACATGATAGCAGTGTTCCAATATCTCAGGGGCTGCCCCAAAGAAGAGGGAGTCAAGCTATTCTCCAAAGCATCTGAGGGTAGAACAAGAAGCAATGGGTGGAAACTAATCAAGGAGAGAAACAACTTAGAACTAAGGAGAAATTTCCTGACAGTTAAAACAATTAATTAGTGGAACAAGTTGCCTCCAGAAGTTGTGAATGCTCCAACACTGGTATTTTTAAGAAAAGATCACATAACCATTTGTCTGAAATGGAATAAAGTTTCCTGCCAAAGCAAGGGTTTGGATTAGAAATCATCTCCAAGGTTCCTTCCAGTTCTGTTATCCTATTCTATGACAATCCACTTTCTCCAGTTTGGTGATGGGCAGATGCAACTGAGTTCCATAATTCTTAATCAGTGTTACAACAGTTGGGTTAAGATAAGCTTCTCTTGAGGGAACTTCCTTCCATGCAGAACTAAGGTGCTCAGTGGCCAGCTAGATAAAAATGGACTTTGGCCTTTAACTTCCAGCCTGAAGGGTTAAAAGATCCAACAATAATATCTGGAAGGTTATATTTCTTTTTCATATATACTGTATCTTCTGAATTAAGCCGAACTAAAAAAGAAACCAATATTTATTAAAAGTTTTGTTGTTACACCAAAGTTTTTGTTGTTTTAATTAATAAGATTTCCTGTTTTTGGTCCAGTGTGTATATTTCTTTCTCTTTTTTTTTTAAAGCCCAACTGCTAGTAAGAGGTAATTGCTGATCATGTATCTCTTTGTTCCAGACATTTTTATAAAAGTGTATGTATTATGTATGATGTGACCTTCAAATGTCATGGATGTGTTGTGCAATAAACTGTCAATATTTGTGGTTATAAGGTACTAGATGACTTTTACAATAATTGGAACAGCTATATTAAAAGCTCTGATCACTCAGCTGGTTAAAGAGAAAGACACAGGCCAGGCCAATGTTCACTGGGGATTTTTTCCCCCTTCTGCCAAATTATTAAATGAAGAGTATAGAAGAGTGTTTAAGAGGCATTGCTGTTGTTCTTTTTAAAAAAGAATATAATAAAAACTATATTTCCTGAGGGGAAAGTTATTTGGGATGATCCACATCCATTTTAATTAATGCCACATCAAAAAATCTGTTTTGCAATTTCCTGAAAGTTTCCTTCCCCTGTGAAAAATGCATCTGTCTTTCTACCTCGTTCCCCCAAGTGTGTTTGGATTTTCTGTAAAAAATTTCTTCCTAGTGCTATATTTTTTTTCTCCTTTGTTGTTGTTGTTGCAAGTTAGTATTCGATGACTTGTCTCTTTCCCATTCTGCAGCCTCCCTGGCTATTGGAATTTCCTGATCTGAAAAAGCCTCCCTTCACTTGGAGGAGCGTTTTGTCTTGGGATTTAGTTGGATTAGGGAAAGACAGACAATCCGTCACCTGTAGGGAAGAAGATTCTCTAACCAATAGTAATAGCACTTAGACCAGTGATGGTGAACCTTTTCAGCACCGAATGCACTGTGCGCGCCTGGGCCACAACCCGGAAGAGGAGCTGCCCAAGGCGCTTATGCACGCCCGAAAATGAACTTCCGGTTTCAGCTACTGAACTTCCGGTTTCAGCCAGCTACTCTTCCGGGTTTCTGGCGCATATGCGACGATCAGCTGGATGGCGCACATGCTCATGCAGGAAAACGGAAGACCACTTTCCGGCACTGCCACATGCTAAAAGGCTAACTGATTATTGTGCCTGCATGCATGCCAGAGACTGAGAAGAGGAACAGGCAACGTCACGCGTGCCAGGCAACATGGCTCCATGTGCCACTTCAGGCACGCGTGCCCTAAGTTCGCCAACACGGACTTAGACTTATATACTGCTCCATGGTGCTTTACAATACGCTCGGGGAGGTTTAAAATGTCAGCATTATTTGCATATTGCCCCCAACAATCTGGGTCTTCATTTTACTGACCTCAGAATGATGGAAGGCTGAGTCAAGACTTGAGTCAGTCAGGATCGAACTCCATGCTGTGGGTTGAATTTGACTGCAATACTGCATTCTAACCACTGTGCCCAACAACCAAAGACCAAACGCTTGCATACATTTTCAGTCATGTCTTAAGTAGGTGAATTCCACAACTCTGCACTCACCCTTGGGCATTTTGAGGGGTGGGGGGAGGAAATCAAAATCGTTTCTCAACATTTTGAGAGAGAATGGTGAAAGGAAAGGACAGAAGACAAACTGAGCCCAACCTACAATGATCGTTTCTGAGTCTGAGAACAGTAATAGTACTTTGCAAAACATTGCAACAATATTATTGTTATTGTTGGTCACACAGTCAGCCAGATGTTTAGAATGGCTTTGTTATTTTTATCCAGTCCTTCCCAAGAACCTGGGATAAATAGATGTTGTTGTTTAATAATATTAAAAATATGGTTATGAACACTACAATGTGAAATCACAGCTGCTAGTACTTTAGCTTGTGTTGGCCTTCACAGACATTGAGTTCTTCCCAGGTCATAATATATCAACATTGTACAGGTAGTCCTTGACGTATGACCGCAATTGAACCCAAAGTTCTTGTTGCTAAGCGAGACAGTTGTTAAGTGAGTTTTTCCCCATTTTATGAGCTTTCTTGCCACAGTTGTTAAGTGAATCACTGCAGCTGTTAAGTTAGTAACACGGTTGTTAAATGAATCTGGTTTTCCCATTGGTTTGGCTTGTCAGAAGTTCACAAAAGGGGATCATGTGACCCCACGACACTGCAACCCGTCATAAATATGAGCCAGTTGCCAAGTGTCTGAATTTTGGCCACGTGACTGTAGAGTCATGCTACAGTGGTCATAAGTGCAAAAAACAGCCATAACTCACTTTTTTGGTGTTGTAACATCAGCCAATAAACAAATGGTTGTAAGTTGAGAACTACCTGTATATTTGCAGATCCAAGCAGAGTCGGACTTTTGTAATAGACAGGTGGAAATTTTGTGAATGTGCAGATTTTCCAAGTGCCGTCTGTGAGTATTGGATATGGCTTCCAGGCAGGGGTGAAATCCAGCAGGTTCTGACAGGTTCTGGAGAACCGGTAGCGGAAATTTTGAGCAGTTTGGAGAACCGGCAAATGCCACCTCCGGCTGGCCCCAGAGTGGGGTGGGAATGGAGATTTTGCAGTATCCTTCCCCCAGGAATGGGGAGGGAATGGGAATTTTGTAGTATCCTTCCTCTGGAGTGGGGTGGGAATGGAGATTTTGTAGTATCCTTCCCCTGGAGTGGGGTGGGAATGGAGATTTTGTAGTATCCTTCCCCTAGAGTAGGGTGGGAATGGAGATTTTGCAATATCCTTCCCCCAGGAGTGGGGAGAGAATGGGGATTTTGCAGTATCCTTCCCCTTCCTCGCCCATCAAGCTACACCATGCCCACCAAGCCACGCCCACAGAACAGGTAGTTAAAAAAAATGGATTTTACCACTGCTTCCAGGCTACTGGGACCACCATGACTGGTTTTTCCCTATCCTTTCAACTTTCAATTTTCAGATCTTGATTTTTGTGATCTCTTTGTCTTCCGTTCTACTATCTCTCAGTATTGCCACATCAATTATCCGCTTATTTCTTCTTGTCCACCAGAGTTAAATCTGGTTATGTTATGAGCCTGGACTTCTATCCATTTGTATGGTTATTATTTAAACTTGTTTAAATAAAATTCATGTTGACTTAAAATAAATAATAATTATTCTGTGACCTTGTGTGCTCTCCAACTCTCAATGCCTCTGGATGGCTCACAACAATGAAATGAAGAAATCCATAAAAATGAAAAATAAAAAAATGAAGATAAAAGCGTGATGAAGTAAGGGGGGTCTCACTCTGTCTACTCTACACTCATTCTATAAACATCTGTACTCTACAAACATCTGCACATTCTTTCTTTATGAACTGATAAGACCGCAAGATCTCCTTTGCATCAAGAGGCAGTTAGAGAGATGATCTGATGGAGCAAAGAGGCCCCAATGTACTTATTGATAATGGGGTGCTAAAGTAGGCCTATCTATTTCCTAAGATTCTGTAATCTAACCTCATTTCCTTTCAATAAACCTAACTGATGAGCTTTCTTGGTTGTGAGTGGCTGTTAGTGGCTTAACATAACATTAATTTCATGCTTTCAAGACACAGTGGGCTCCTTAGCTTAAGGACATGTGGTCAGATTTTAAATTCCTGTTATGCTTTTAAATTTTGCAGAATGTCTTTAGCCAGATTTATGCAGAACGAATAGAACAAAAGTCTCTTAAGTGTAAGGCAGATTTTAATGTCTTAGTAGCATCTGTAATACCGTTGGATTTTCTACCTAGATTTTTTTTAAGGGGGTAAAGAACTGACTCCCTGAATAATTCTAAATGGAGAGGAACATTGAAGCTTCCTTCTCCTTCTCCTTCTCCTTCTCCTCTTTCTCCTCCTTCTCCTTCTCTTTTTCCTCCCCCTCTCCTTCCCCCTCCTCTTCTTTCAGTTTAATCAATTAATAAAGATATGGCCAAACAAAGCTACATATTATAGTGATGTTTATTTTATTCTTTTTTTTATGTCTGCAAAGTAGGATCTCCAACTTAGAGACTACATTGCAAACCAACATATTGTTACTCCTACTCCACCAACCAGGAAGTACAGACTGTATATGACATACTCAAAGTTCAGCTTTTTTAGTTATCAGCTAATTCTTTCTATTGCTTCTAACTTTTCTGCATACAGAACAGGACTCTTCGATGACTTGTAGCTTTGGGCACTGCCCCTGCAGCCATGCTCCACCTAGAATTTCTGCAGGAGCATCTCCAATGGGCAGCAAAGCCCATTTGCTTATAGTTTGGATCCCCCAAAAGTAAAACTATGAAACAGAAGTTTAGGGGACTGGAGGCTAAAACACATGAAGAATGGTTGCAGAAACTGGGTATGTCTAGTTTAATGAAAAGAAGTATTAGGGGAGACATGACGTATTCCAATATCTCAGGGGCTGCCCCAAAGAAGAGGGAGTCAAGCTATTCTCCAAATCACCTGAGGGCAGGAGAAGAAGCGATGGGTGGAAACTCATCAAGGAGAGAAGCAACTTAGAACTAAGGAGGAATTTCCTGACAGTTAGAACAATTAATCAGTGGAACAACTTGCCTCCAGAAGTTGTGAATGCTCCAACACTGGAAGTTTTTAAGAAGATGTTGGATAACCATTTGTCTGAAGTGGTGTAGGGTTTCCTGCCTAAGCAGAGGGTTGGACTAGAAGACCTCCAAGGTCCCTTCCAACTCTGTTATTCTATTCTATTCTAAGCTAATTTTCTACAAGCTGACAACAATCCATTTTCATGGGTAAGATTCCCACCATTGCCTGCCTACCAGCTCCATATTTTCCCCAATCCTCTTGAATCTGAACCACTATTAAACCACGTGGGCCTCACATTGGCCTGTTTTTTCCCGACCAATCCAATTGCTTTTTTAAAAAAACTTGCACCAAAGTAAAATGGTAGTGGGAGGCAGGTCAGTTTTTTCATCCCTCAGAATGGTGTTGCACCATCCTATGGTCAGAATAATTGCAGCTATTGCTAAATCAGCTTAATATGAATACAAGGGGATGTGACTTTATAATGCCTTGTTATATGACCACACTTGGAATATTGCACCCAGTTTTGGTTGGCACAATATAAAAAAAGTTGTTGAGACTCTAGAAAAAAATGCAGAAAAGAGCAACAAATATGACTTTGGGGATTGGAGGCTAAAACCTACAAAGAACATTGCAAGAATTGGGTATGTTTAGTAGGACCATGGATGACATGTTAGCAGTGTTCCAATATTTGATGGACTGCCACAGAGAAGACTATAGGGTCAACCTATTGTTCAAAGCAACTGAAGGCAGGACAAGAAGCAATGGAGGGAAACTAATCAAGGAGAGAAGCAACCTACAACTAAGGAGAAATTTCCTGACAGTGAGAACAATTCATCAGTGGAAGGACTTGCCTCTAGAAGTTGTGAGTGCTCCAACACTGGAAATTTTAAAGAAGAGATTAGACAATGATTTGTTTGAAATGATACAGGGTCTCCTGCTTGAGTAGAGGGTTGGACTAGAAGACCCCCTCAGCTCTGTTATTCTGGCACTGGATGAAGGGAAGTGCTCTGTGTTACAGTTATGATTATTGGAAGGGGGTTGTTGCCACATCTCAGTTTGTCTGAACGCTTGTACTACCCAGGAAGCTGCCTAACCATCTCTATTAAACTTGTTCCGCTTTTCCAAACCTAGTTATCTTTTCTTACACAGTCACTCAGAATGCAAGGCAGAGTAGCTCTTTTGTTTCCCCATGTCATTCAAGTGTCTAACAGAAAAAAATAATAATAATAAAGTCTATATTTTACATTTACCAAAAGAGCTTTTTGGTATAATCTTCATTTCTAATTACACAAACAGGGCAGAGCTATTTTCTCCTCACTGGTAGGCTTTCTTCCAAATCAGCTCTAAAATAGCTCTTTGTTTCAACAAATTCTTTGCCGATCCATATTAATGCTTAACAGTGTAACATGACCATACATGGTCACTTAAAAAAAAAAGCACCCTAAACCCTTTGATAAAACAACAAAAGAGGCAAGTTGTTAAGAAGCCCAAAACGATGGTAACTCTTGCAGAATATTTAACATGAGGTCACTTATTAAATACCAAAAGCACTGTTATAAACAATAACTGTGACTTTCAGAAAAATGGAATTGATGGCATCGTTTTTAGATTTCAAACGGCAGACAATAGAGTGCATTCTCTCTGTTCTTTATTTTTAAGCAATTTTATTGTCTTGGACAAATTGGCTGCCAGAGGAAGGCTAACTTTTTTGGGGAGTGTGGGGGTGGGTTTAAAAGCTTGGCAGAAATGATCTTCGGAAATTCCTCGCTAACTTAAGTTGGGTGATTTCTATTAATTTCTCCAGGGGAAGGAGAAATTGTAAAATAATATATCAAGGGAAGGACTCTCCCTTAACTGTGTTACTAAACATCTCAGAAGGGCAACTTCCGTGGTTGTAAAGGCGATGGAAGAAACGTACTTTCAGATTTTGTTAATATAACCTTACAATAAAGTAGAATTAACCCATCTGTCTGAACCTCTCTCTGTGTGTATGTGTATGTGTGGGGGGGTGGGGGGAAGGGAGAGGGAGGGAGGGAGAGAGAGAACGAGAACGAGAACAAGAATTGAAGAAAACTCTCAACTCAGTTTAGGGGCCCATAAATGTATGGTGTTTTTTAAAAAAAGGTCCTTGTAGGTAAGAGTGGCCTCACTAGACAATCTACTGACTATAAGTTAAGTGGAAAGGACAATTCCCCAGACCACCCACGCGTAGTCCTGCCTCTCTGTTTTCATTTTTGCTTTTTCAGAGGGATTAGTGCTAAACACGACAGCTTTTCAGCCTCACCAAAAAATGAATCTGAAGGATGGGGGGGGGGAGGTGGAAGGGGGGAGAGATGGAAATCAATTTTGGGTCAAGTGAAAAAAATCAGTCTCTTAAATCTGCAAAGCGAGCTGTTTATCTTACAAATTTATTCTTCTTCTTTTTTTATTGGGCCACACATATCCCAGGCAGCAAGATAAAAGAGAAATGTCTAACAAGCTGTCATTAAGAGTGACATCTAGCAAAGCATAACTAGTACTCCGATTCCGTAAGTTTATCTGGAGTGGCTGGTTAGTTTTAGCTATCGGTTGATCTGCCTTTTTTTTTTTCCTTATGCTGTATAATGTTTATAGAAACCCCAAACAAAATAAATGGATCCTTTCACACATTTGCGGTTTTGCACTTCATACATGCCGCCTTAATTTTGCACAGTTCAGAGTATTTTCTTCTGTTGAATTTTGTTTCCTGTTCAGTGCTGTGTGAATAATATGACAATTAAAGTTTCCTGAGGAATCCAGAAATATAAAATAGTTCAGTCCACATAGATTCTATGTTGTGTTACTGTTAAATACTTTCGGTGTTTCTATTCATGCCTCTTCCCAGCTTTCTAACAACTATTTTGTGTTAAGATTTGCTGGAAGGTCAAGCAGAACACTCGGGGAAATTTATTCTCCTGTTTTCTTTTATCCGATTGTTTATTGTTTTCATTCTAAGAAAACAAAAAGCAAAGCTACAATGTCCAGGGAATGTGAATGCTGTGTGTGATTTCCTTGACAGATATTTTAACCGTTTTTCGCCTTTCAGAAACACAGGTGTATTTACTTTATGGACTATCGGGGAAATACATCCATAAAATTCACATATATGTTTCCCTGAGGTTTTTGATTTGTTGGTTTGTTTGTTTCCCCTTCACTGTGGCTTGCTTCAGACTTTCTGCTCTTTCCCACACGTCTGTTTGTACACCGATTCTAAGTTTGATTTGTCATCGTTTATTTATTTATTTGTTTGTTTCTTAGATTTATTTGCCACCTACCTCACCGTAGAGCTATCCTAGGCGGTTTACAAAGTTAAAAAGGAAGAAATGAAAAGAGTGTAAACAGAAGAGAAGCAAAATAATAGAACCACACAATGAACAATGAAAAAGAACACAATGAAAAAATATCAATAACTCCCTTTTACAACTCTGTAAATCCCTTAATTCGGGATAGAGTCAGGGCGACTGGGTGGAGTTATGCATTTACTGGATGGATTCCCTTCCTGATGCCACGCTGAGTTTGCAACAGATACTTTTTTTCTTTGCACCCTAGGGGAGAGAACTTCTGCCGCTACCTAGGATTGAACTCTCAATCTTCCAAGTAGTGGGCAAACATCTTCACCACTTAGGCCACCACACTGCTCAAATGAAGGGAGGGAAAAACATCAATATGATAACAAAAAGGTGGAGAGCAGAGAACAAAGGAGGAGGGGGAGTGTGCCATCTATTCAGCAGTGACCTTCAGTGTGGAATTGACCCATGTAAATCTAAATTCTTCCCCAACACTTGGCTGAAAACTGGTCATACATCCCATGCATTATCCTTGAAGGAACCAATGTATGGCATCAGATGAGAAGTTGGCTAGGAGACCCAACCACCTTAGGCATAGAAGAGGCATTGAGTGGCCTTGGGTCAGTTACTTCCTTTTAGCTCAGCCTACTTCACCGGTTTGTTATTTTTTTTTGGGGGGGGGAACACAAGAGGATGGAACAATATACATATCATCGTGGGCTCTTGTTCAAAAGGATATAACTCTAACAAGATTTCTTCCAACAATCAGTTTGCCAACTGTTCAGAAAGTTAACAACCGGTTCTCCCGAAGTGGTGTGAACTGACTGAATCTCACTACTGCTTATAATTCTTGACAAATGTATCTTTTCTTTTTATGTACACTGAGAGCATATACACCAAGACAAATTCCTTGTGTGTCCAATCACACTTGGCCAATAAAAAATTCTATTCTATTCTATTCTATTCTATTCTATTCTATTCTATTCTATTCTATTCTATTCTATTCTATTCTATTCTATTCTATTCTATTCTATTCTATTCTATGATACCTCAGTCCAGTTTTCCCTAAACCAACTTATTCTGAAGGTGGCATCAGTGGAGAACAAGAACAATTAAGAGTACAGTGCAGATAAATCCAAATGTGGAAGTTCTCTGAGATAAAGCTGTGGGTTAAAGCTCTTTTTTTTTTTTGCCTCTTGGATGCAGAATGAAGTAGGAATAATCATGTGACACAATTAAATTGCGATGGCATCTCGCTCTAAAGAAAAGAATAAAAGAAAAGCTGTAGCTTGGTATAATTTATGTGACAAGTTCCCACAAACATTGGGTATAGTCCATTTAATGGGTGAACAATTTTAAATATCCTTGATTTCATTGTGAGAGATTTGCACATCTGCTTAGTTTTCTATTAAAACCAACAGTACTTAATGAATTAACCAAAGGCTTATATTTAAAAGTGCTTAATTTCCTGTGCATTACGCCTAATACCATTAATATTAGTAGCATCAATTGTAGTAATGTTCTTACCACTTTCTTTAGTCTTCAAAACTTTTGAAAGGGATGCACAGCTTGGCTTGCATACTCCTGCATATTAACAGTCAAGCAAAGGCAAGGAAGAGGGGAAAAAAAACTTTTCTGGAAAAAAAAACAAGGGAGGAAAAGTTTTTGTGGTTTTTTTTTTTTTTAAGGATGAGAAAGTACTTAATAGGAATGAAGCAAAAGAAGAAATCAAACCAGCTGCTGACACAGCTGTTTCTTTTCTTGTCTAATTCAGTTCTGTATAAAGGTACCATATGCTGCTTAAAAACGATGATGGGAAAGATGAAATAATTTAAGAGAATAACAAGAAAATACATGAATTGTCAGCATTCTGTCAGATTTAAAAGAATGAAACAGACAGGTGTAGTATTGACATGTTTCGCTTTGTGTTGCATTAGCAGTTTGAGTGAGAACAACTTCTTGACATGTGCTGAAGTGATGTGAGAACGTTCTCTCTATTTCAGATGTTGGAGAGGAAGCTGGAAGATCTGCCGGCGTCCAGCAGTCATCGCTGTTGAGAGATAGGAGCCTTGGGTCTGCCATGAAGGACTGTCCTTACTGCGGGAAAACATTCAGGACATCCCATCACTTAAAAGTTCACTTGAGGATACACACAGGTGAGGCCTCTTCATAAAACACAGTGATACTTTTATACAGAAAAGAAAGGGGTGCACAAAAAATGGTCTCTGGAAGTACGGAGACTAAACCATATCCTACCAGAATTATATCCGCATTCTTCTTCCTACCATTTAGTAAGTGGCAGAGCTGGCCCTGTCGTTAGGTGGAATCAGTGGTGGGTTGCCCCTGGTTCAGACCGGTTTGCACGAACCGGTAGTAAAACTGGTGGGAGGCCCCACCCACCACCCTGGATGTCATCATTGGTGATCTGCGCATGCGCGCGCGATCCCTTGCAAACCGGTAGTAAAGGTAAGTAGAACCCACCCCTGGGTGGGATGAAAAAAACTGAGATGGAGGAGGCCAAAATGTAATCTCTAAGAACTGATGGTTATTTGAGGCTGAGTTCTTTCTTGTTTCTCACATAAGGACAAAGTCTTGCCAAACGGAACATTCTACTATCTGCAATATATTCTGTGAACTATTAGGGAGAGGCTGTCTTCACCTGCTTTCTCTAACACATACAGTAACATCGAGTTGCCTCTTCTCTGGAGTGCAACTCCCTCCCTCCCTTCCTCTCTCCCACCCTCCTGGAATTCCACATCCTCATTCCATTCCATTATACCTGGGGGATTTTCTAGATCAAAGGGCCAGTCCATCTCTCTCTCCCTCCCTCCCTCCCTCTCTCTCTCTCTCTCTCTCTCTCTCTCTCTCTCTCTCTCTCTCTCTCTCTCTCCTCCCTCCTCCCCCATTTATGCCATTCTGCTGCAGCTAGATCACAAGATCACGGGGGGGGGGGTCTCCTTAACATGGCATATTATTTGGATACACAAATGAGTAGGAAAAGAGGCAGCTGAGCTTGAAGGTGGGGTTAAACCTATCATTAGTTTTGAGTCATTGCATTGCCAGAAAAAAACTAAGTCTTGCCCCTAATCTAGTGCCATCTAGATTAATATCAGGTGCAAATAACCAGGAATATTCATTGTGTTCAAAACACATAAGAGTTTATTATTGCATTCTTTAGTACAAGAATCTAGTCAACTGATGGTTAAAGCTAAACTGATGCTAGATAAAGCTCAAGATCAGCCATCTCTTCTCCTACAAAAATGTCCTCTAACGATGTGTTGAGGTCAGTGTTGATGTGGTTGAGCATGAGTTGTCTTTGGGTGTTCTAAATAGATAGATAAGCATTGTTTCATACATCAGTCTCCACCCTGCTTATTGTAAATTTAAGAGCACCAACCTCCCCTTCACTGAAATATTGAGACTATTCAAATAATTGAAAGATCTATCTCTGTTGATTTTGTAAAATGTAATACAGGACAATCCTTGGTTGAAAAGTTGTGTGTTGTTCTGTATGACTATGTGCGTGCACATTTCTACATTGCAGGCATGTTTTCTGACCTGGCCATTGGCCAATTATCAAATAGATTTTTTAAAAAAGAAAAAAAAATGTCTAGAATGATTGCCATTGTCCAGGCAGAGGAGCATAGGGAGGAGATATCTCAAAAGCTTCCCTGAAGTTTCAAAAGCAAACTATTTTCTTCTACATGTACTTCTGTTGTCGAAGAATTTGATTTAAACCGAACTGTATTGTTTTTGCAAAAAACAGACTGTTCTCTTCCAAACTTCAGTGAAAGAAAAAAAAATACAAAACTGAAAGACGTATATTTAATCTGTTTTTAAAGTATTTTAGAAATGGCAAATATTTATTTTAAGTAAAGACCAGAAAGAACTGCTTATTTTGCATTTGATTAATAGATGCACAAATGTCTTCATTGTTCTTCTGTTTAGAAAATGCATGAACATAACAAAACATTCTATGTTTGAGAACAAACATGTGCAAGGAATTAAATAATTGCTACATAAGTTGAAAGGTGACATGGAGATAAAGAACCAATGGAGCAGAAGCTCTGGGCTATCTGCTGCAAGGTTTAAACACTTTAGCATTTTCCCCCTTCTCAATTTTATAATCACTTTAGAATTGGAATTCACTCCAATTTTCTAATTCTACTCTTGGAATAATATTGGAAAATGGAAAGAAATAGTAATTCACCCAAGCATGTTAATGGCATAAGGGACATATCAATATTTTAAGTCAAAGTTTAAAGTATCCCCCCCACACCCCAATATTGTATGCTGACGCAAGAAAAACCTATATCCCACATAGAATTCGTGGATTTAATGTGTGAGTTGTATAAGATGAAAGATTGACAAACTGTCAGTCCTCTGGGTAAAAACGGGAGACTTTCTGTTCTAAAAAAAATTCAATTTTCACATTTAGGGAACAAAATCTGAAATTTCAGATTGAATTTTGATTCGTCGATTGAAATCCATTCAAATCTGGATGCAACCAGCCTTGGAGAATTGTGAACCAGTCTGGTTTTGCATCTCAGAAAGTATGTAAGTGTTAGTTTGGGGTTATATTGTCAACAAAACCAATAAAAGAGCAAGGCGATTGGTAGGAATAAAATTCTCTAAGATTCTGAGGCAATGGAATAAGGTTTGTTTTTTTCACCCCAAGTATTGGAAACCAGATTTGTTCTGGAGAACTGACAGACAGACTGGACAGCCCATATTATGAAATTAACTATGAAAGTCACTATTACAAGATGCGCTCATCCACTCCGTGGGATGGTTTTAAAAAGAAAAAGCTATTGTTGACTAATTATCACGATTACAACCTATTACACTCAGGAAGCATCAGTCACTAGATGCTTCCTCATAACAATTTGAGACAAAGGCCCTCTTGCACCACTGTGCCCTCAGGGTTTTCTTAGAGGCCATGTTAGGAAAAGAATGTAAGAGATGTATCTGGTAGGGCAGCTGCAGCGCACTGAGGAGAATGAATTAGAAAATGTAATCTACAGTACATTAAAAATTTCATTCACGTTGTATATAGTTCATTCTGTTCAAATGTTTACATGTAAAACAAGGACTGTTAGACTCTGCTGCTGGTCTTTTCACAAGGCCCTAAAAAACTTGGTTTTCTTCCCAGGACTGGGCTCCCAAGAGAGTGATAGAGATGGTCTCTGGGCTTTATTGATGGTTGTTTATGATGTTTGTTTGTTTTTTATTTTATAGCATGTATTTTATTGTTTTTATATATTCAATTGTAAGCAACCAAATGTCATTTATGTGAGATGAGTGGCGATGATAGATAGATAGATAGATAGATAGATAGATAGATAGATAGATAGATAGATAGATGATAGATAGATCGATAGATACAATAGATAGACAGTGTCTATCAGTGTCTACCTTTGAGTGTGTGCGTGTGGTGTGTGCATGTGGTGTTTGTTCGGCGGAGCACAGGTGGTTCCAGAGGAGGCTGACAGACAGACAGACAGACAGATGATGATGATAGATGATGGATGGATGGATGGATGGACAGACAGTCAGACAGATAGATGATTGATAGGCAATAGATATAGATAGATAGACAGACAGACAGACAGATGGCTAATTAAATACTTCTTCCTCATAATCTTTCATTGTAACTAAAAGGCCACTTTTTGTTTCTTTGTTTGTTCATACGAACACTTGAAATGAATGAAAGTTGATTTTTCCCTTGACTCCCAAAGCTCCAAAACCCCTTGGAGACAACTGTTTTATGGTCTTCGTATGGGAAGCCTCTGTGTGAAGAATTTGTGAGGTGCTGATCTGTTCACCACTTCTTGTTCCACAATGTTCATCTGCTCCTCTTCAGTCCGCCATTGTGTCCCCAGTAGTCCACATACAGTAATATTGGGATAAATGCCAATGTCACTCAAGACTAGGCAACGGTAGCTCTCTAAATCTGCTTCCAAACAAAGACACTTTTTCCTATTATTTTTCTGTCTTTTTTTTCTCTCACACACTTTTCTTCCTTCCTTCCCCAAAGTAGGTTTTTTTTTACACTTGGTGTGATTCGCCCGAGTTCAGATTATGATCTATGAGTTGAAAACAGATCGACAGGATTGTTCCTAATCGGAAATTACAATCTCTTCTTAAAATTGCTACAGATAGTTGTCATGTGTCTGAGGAATACTCAGTATGACGTTGACAGAAATAAACTCAACTCATGCCAAGTCCTGGAAATATCTACTAACCGTATTTACAGAGGCAAGATGGATTAGAAACATAATTGAAGAAAATGGCCTCGTGCACCAGGAGCAGAAACACTTTTGTCACTGGCTTTTAAAAAAAAAAAAAATTCAAAATTGAGTTAAAAAGATTCCCCCCCCCATTTCTTATCTGTTTCTCCAGATAACTTCATCCTAAATATTCGCCTTCCCTCGATTTAATGACATCCCAAACTTTTGTCGAAAATAATTGATTGAATTTAAATAAACTTAAAAGTTTAAAAGGTAATGTTAACGGTATATATTTTCTACCAAACACTAAGTAGGGAAATATCCATTAGTGGAATTAACTACAGTTTCTAGGTAGCTAACAATGTGGTGGTGTATACAGTGGGGCTAATGAATGCTGTAGTGGGTGATATTTCATTATACAAATTAATGCTCACATTTTAATGGGAAAGTCACATAATGAATCTCAGCTTCACTGACAGCAATTAGAGACACAGATTGTCCCCTTCTGGACAAGACACTGTTTAGCAATAAGCAGCTGTGTAAAAAGTCTTCAGGTTTGCAACATATATACACATACACACACACACATATATATATATGCGCTTTAGAGGAAATGGCTGTACAGTTTATGTACTGGAGCTTCAGAGCTAAGGAGCATCCATATTTATTTCTTCTAATATTAACTATGTAAAAATATATAGACTAAATAAATATTCAGCATAGGATTTAAATTCAATTATGTGGCTTTGCTGGGAAAAAAAAAAGAAGAAGAAAGGAAAGAAGATGATGAGGAAGGTTTAAATATTATCCAGCTAGTTGTGCAACAGAACAGAATGTAATAGAATTAAGAATCTTATATCTTTTTTTTTTCCCCTTTGTTTTTGGTTTGCATATTTCATGGTAGCAAGGGAGTAAAAAAGAGTCAAAATGCAATTTGTATTTCTGACAAACAGATGAGCTATGTGGGGAACATGTGCACGATCCAAAAATAATCCCACAGAACCTTTGATATTCCATTTGGTTTCAAAAGTGTGAAGTGAGTGATTAGAATGATAAAAGAAATTACTGAGTAGGAACAGGGCAGAATAATGAAGTAATTAAACCATGCTGCAGTTCTTTTCTGAAATACCTTCTCTTGCCATTGATGAAATAGATTATCAATATCTTATTAATTGATTGAATGGCTTTTAAAAATGCACACAGAGTGGTTCAGTATGTGTATTAGAATCTATCAAGGGACATTTACTTGTTCATTTCATTATTCAGTGATATATTAGTAATTTTAATTCTTGGGGATAAACGATAGGCCTCGAAGGCTTAGGATACCACTTTCCAGACAGAGTTGGAGAAGACCTCTAATTAAAACTGGACAGTTAAATGGGTAATGTGACAGCTTTTCCCTATTTTGATCAATTTCCAGCAACCCAGAGCAGCATGGTGAATGATAAAGGATTATGGGATTTGCAGTCCAAAACATTAGGTTGTTTACTCAAATGCAGACAAATACATGGAAAAATGGTCTCATTCAGCGTAAGGCAGCCTTCCATAGAACGGGACCTCAAAAAATTCTTGAAATGTAATTCCCATAATTGCCCAGTTCAACTGTCTTTGAAAGTTTGGACTCTGCACTTATTTATAAACCATACAGTACACTCAAGACACCTTTTAAGACAATCACGGAAATGTAGTACTTTTATAGGTGTTGAATATTTTGGATATAAATCCTTACCAGGAAAATCTGTATCTATTTTTGGCTCATGTTAATTCCGCATTCAAAAATATTTTCTATCCCTGTTCCACATTAATGCACATTTTGACTGGAGATGGTTTTTGCATTTGCAGGCAGAATAATATGCATTTAATTCAAATTTTATTCAATTAAAGTTTGTCAAATACCTCACATTTTGCTAAGTGCCTTGTATGCCTTCAAGCTAGGAAGTAGAACAAAATTCAAAAGGACGTTTTGTCCGGATGGACTAACTGTTGGTCATTGGTGTAGACTTCAAGGATTAGAACTTAGAAAAGCAGTACAGTGAAATAACAGAAAGAAACAACTGAGTCACAAAAGAATGATTCGTTAATAATGGCAGTGTTAAATAAGCAAACATAGGTGGGAGCTTGAAGGTTCTGTGCAGCTTCTTAGTTTTTCCAGGACTATGTCCTTCTGGGCAGAGAGTTCTGATGTGGTTCCTGCAATCTGTTGGAGCCCCTCTCCAGTTTAGGAGTAATAGCTCCAAGTCACCACTGGGATCACTTTGGCCTTGGCATTACACATCCTTAGTAGTTTCTCCTTCAGGCCCCTCCATATATATGTTGGAAAGTCCAGTAAACCCACTAAATAAAAGTTTATTTATTTATTTATTTATTTTTAGAGAAGACTTGACACAAAATAAAATGTGATAGGCCTTTTAGTTTCTTCACCAGTAAATTGTGAAGCCCTGGAGAGGTTCAAATGTCAAACTTCCTCCTCCACATTGTCACTGTTCTCTCTTGAAACTACTTAGAATGTCTTTCATGTTTGTGTTTTAAGAGATACACATTTAAGCTGTGTCTGTTTCCAACATGGCACCCACTAAATACCCAAGTTGTTGGGACGATAACTCCCAGTTGTTGTTTTTTTTGCTGAAAATCACTTTGGTACCTAGAAATTCTAGGAGCTGCCAGTCCAACTTCCTTGAAGGCCATAAGTGAAGGAGATGAACACATCTGCATAAGAATAAAGAGCCATGGTGGTACAGTGGTTAGAATGCAGTACTGCAGGCTAACCCTGCATCCCACTGCCAGGAGTTCAATCCTGACTGGCTCAGCCTTCCATCCTACTGAGGTTGGTAAAATGATTGTTGGGGACAATATGCTGACTTTGTAAATTGCCTAGAGAGGACTGTATGTATGTATGTATTTTATTTTTTGGTGACATGGGGACAGATGAGAGAAGTAGAAAATGAAGAAACAACGTTAGAGTACACAGTTCACAGATGGCTTGTCTTAATGTTTAAATCACTTCAGAGAAGAAAGAAATGTCCTTGTTATTTAGATTGCTCAGAAAAATAATTGTTGTTATTGACAGAACACCATTAAAAGAAGCTTCTAAGACTGTCAGACTGCTGTTTGTTTCAGTGACAAGTCCAGCAGCCAGGTCTTATAAAGAATCACTTGATAGCTGCTCAAGAAACACTCCTATATATTTACATTTCTGTTTCTTTACCCAGCTTTTCTTTTTGGGGGTGTACATGTGAATGCCTGTAAATATTTCACATATGTGCTGGAGGACACCTACACTTCTTTGCAATCAAAATCAAAGAACCAAATGGGCTTTGCACTAAAATAAAATATCAAACCAAAAATGTTGTATGTATTTTAGAATGCAGCTTAAGCCAACTCTTACTCTTGGAAAGAGATCTTATTATAGGTAAATTACAGATTTTACCAGTATACAATAGAGGAACCATTAGTGCAAATTTAAAGCACTGAAAAAAGAAAGAAGAAAAAAACCCACAAAACACACCAGTAGATAATATTAGTTTCAGGGCAACAGAAACTATTTTGTACCTTTTTATTACTCTTTTTCTCTTTAATTTTTATTGACTACCTTTTATCTTAACTATATGTTCTTAGCCTGATGCAATTGCAATGCACTAAAATCGTATTAATATTTTATAGAAACCATATTTATAGTTCTTTATTTGGAAACAATGCAGCAGGTCTGCAGATCCTTGAATCCTTCTGGAATGGTGCCCTCCAAATAATGATAAATTACTTGTGCAGAATGCCATTTGCTAATTATATCCATGATTTACTGCAGAGCAAGACTTAAATCATTCATTTCAGTCTTGCGTAACAGTGCCATAAAATTTTTAGGTTTAAAAATGGTTTCCATGTGTATAATTTAAACAAATTTTAGTGCTATTGTATACAGAAAAACATTGCAGTCATCCATTTGTTATATATTTTGTCTCTCTCTTTTTCTCTCTCTCTCTCTCCTCCCACCCACTGGCCTCTGCTTGTACTTTTAATGATCACGGTGTGGAATGGTGTTGCTTCATTTTCATAATCATAGCTTCTAATTCTACAGCAGCTTTAGCATATTAGGTTAAAGAAAAGATGGTTGATTGTGTGCTTATAGCGTATCAAGCTTGTAGAACGCTGTTTAAAAGTGTGGGGGGGAGACCTTTAAAATTTTAATTTAATATTAAGGAAGAAATTACCTTGGGTGGGGGAAAGGTTCGTGGTGGCCATTATTGTTGTAGGAGTGTAAAGCTCTTGCGTTTCGTTTCATTTTCATTTTCCCCCTCCAGTAAATTTGCCTTTTGATAATTGCAGGTGAGAAACCTTACAAATGCCCCCACTGTGATTATGCTGGTACCCAATCTGCGTCATTGAAATACCACCTGGAGCGACATCACCGAGAGAGGCAGAATGGCGCTGGATCCCTCTCTGGACAGTCTCAAAGTCAAGAGCACAAAGAAGAAACATCAAGTAAAGGATCCATGTTTGTGAGACCTGAAGTACTGAGAGGAGCTTTCAAGGGTCTTCCTGGCATAGATTTCCGAAGTGGGATGGGATCTCAACATTGGTCACCAGGAATGCTTTCTCCAGGAGAACACCCAGGGCATTCAGTTGGAATCTCCTCTGAGGTTTCTTCCGATAACATGAAGGACACACCTTGCAAAGGGACACGTTTTTCTGACCTAGGCCGAGCATATCATAGTATGGTTGGAAATGGAGTGAACTTCCAAGGGTCTCTTCAAGCTTTTATGGACAGCTTCGTCCTCAGTTCCTTAAAGAAAGAAAAAGAAAAGAAAGACAAAGTCCTGTCCAGTTGCCTTTCTGCAAAACTTTTGGGTTCAGAGACTAGTGAGGAAAAGGTGCCCATTAAACAGAGAAAAACAGAAAAATCACAGTATGAACCTCTTGATCTCTCTGTCAGGCCAGATGCCGGCAGTCTTCCAGGTTCATCCATTACTGTTCAAGACAATATCGCTTGGCACGGCTGCTTGTTTTGCTCCTTCACAACATCTTCTATGGAACTAATGGCTCTTCACCTTCAAGCCAATCATTTAGGCAAAGCAAAGCGTAAAGATGGTGTTTTAGGATCAATGAGAAATGGTAAAGACCAACCTAGAGAGGCCGTGGCTTCAACCAATAAAGCCAACCTGCTGCCCATTTCTTTACAGTCCAATAAAGATTCAGCAGTTTCAAATCTGATAGCTCAAGTGGATGCTTCTGAAAGAATGACCCAGGGACCCAAGGATTCTCCTGGAGAACAAAAGAATTCCTCGTGGCCTGGTCACGTGGACTCCACTTTTTATAATTTTGCCGCTGACTTCTATAAGCAATTTGGCGTCTACTCTGGCGTCGGCGGAGCACACAATTCTTGTACCACTGCGGACATGGACCTCAAAACCCAGTCTGAAGATGACCCACCCATGATGCTTTCTGACCCCATGAATAAAAATGCTACTGATGACCTGTCCGACATTGCATCCTCTGAAGATATGGAGTCTTCCAAGGAAGAAACGATCGATGAGGATGACCTTGAGCCCGAAGCTGACCTTATGAACCAACCCTTGCCCAATCCAAGCAAAGATAGCAGTGACAGAGGAGACAGCCTACAAAGCTCTGTAGCCTCCAAAAACTCACAAGGACTCCTTTCTCCTTTGCCGTCTTCTGAAAAGCAATGGCACACTTTGAATCTGCTTTCCCCCCACGAAGCCGCACAAGTAGTAATGAAACCCGAACCGACGTCAACCCCACAAGTCCTGGAGAAGCAAGTAAACATGCTGTCGGTCCTAAGAGCCTATAGCTCTGATGGCTTAGCAGCCTTTAATGGACTGAGTAGTAGCACAGGAAGTAGTGGATATATCAAGAGGCCTGACTTGTGTGGTAAGTTTTAGAATCCTTCTTTCAGACCATTTCAGAAAAAAAAAAAATCTCATACAAAATGACTAAGTCAGTTTAGTTATATTTGTTAGAAAATTCGGCTTTCAGAAATGTCTAAACACGATGAGATAAACGTCTCCTTTGTTCTAGAGCATGGATCTCTGTTGACTATAAATGGTGCTTCTGTGGAAGAGCGTGGCCTTTTAATCTGATCCAGGCCATTCAAAAAAAAAATTACGTTCATGTACTTTTAAATTAGATTAGCAGTAATATAAGAGGATTGTATTTATAATATGTGATTGGGACATTTGCTGCTCCAATGTTTTAGCATTCTGATTTGGTTTTGGTTTTTTATTTTTTATTTTTTTTAAAAAAAAACTGATGTGGTAACTTGCAAACTTTTCAGCATCTGAACTGAGGAAAAGACACTGGACACTTTGTTAAGCCTTAGCCAAATGTGCTTCTCTCTCTCCTCCCCACACCCCCCAAAAATTCTTTATGTTATATAAGGGTATAACACTAAAAAATAAAAAAAAATCCAGTCAGCTATTCCAATATGTACTTATATTTTTATAGGGGAATTTTGAAAGTCCTCATCAGACAGGAATCTTCCATTATTTTCAAAAATTAAACCCTTTCAGTTTTCTTATTGGAAATAGTGTGATCATCAAATAATATAATGGACATGATAGACACGTATATTAAATTGTAAAAAAATAATAATCCAAAATCATTATTATTCTTGAGTATATTTATATAGTTACTATTTTGCAGTCAGGTATGATTTTTGGAGTCACCAAATGGCAGGATGTTTTTTTTTCTAGATTGTGCTGAGTATACAGAGTTGACAAATTGTCTAGCCAGGGTGAAGAAGTTCAACGTGTGACATAACACACACACAAAATTGCCATATAGTTTTGGCATGATGGATTTTGATTGTGGGCAGATTTGGAAGTTTTCCTGAGAGCCACCACTTGGGGACTCCAATATCCACAGAGAAATGTAATACTCTTTTTATTCATTACTTATTTTAGTTAAGAGTTTTTTTCCCCCTCCCTTTGATCACCCTATAACCCATCAGCAAAGAAATAGGCTCATAGTGCTCCTGGAACCCCTTCTGATGCAAAATGACACAAACATGGAGATCCGAGGATTCTATTAATCTATCTTTTAATATCTCCTTTTACACTCTTCAAGAATAGAAAGAACTGCACAAAGCATGAGTCAATATTCCACCGAGTTAGTGGTGATTGATACCCAAAAGCAAGTGATAATCTGATGTTCCAGCGCCAGTTTGGAGATGGGTGGGGAGCATATAAATGCATTCATAGTTTTGCTAGATGGATACCACTCCTTCTATCATGAAAGGAATGCTTTGAAGACCAGCTGCGCATGCAATGAAATGCTTCAGTTTGTCAGATCCAAAATAAATTCTGATAGCACAGCACCAAGAAGAAAAAGTCTTAACAAAGCAAAAGCACACAGTCTTAAATTCATCTAATGAGCCTCAGCGGGTAAAACAAGAGAAAGCAGCTTACAAATAGTTGTTGGAGAGACAACTGATGCCATTCCTCTCAAATTTATGATTCACAAATCCACACCCTTCAAACGGCATTCAAACTCAAAAATATACCACGGTGTTGGTTCCAAAAATGTGACCCCATTGATTTCCTAAATTGGAAGTTTTTCTATCAAGGGAGAGGTCTCCATGGTAGATTTTTAAAAAAAACTGAATTAGAATTGAATAAATACAGGAGAGGTTTCAAATTGGTTTCCCCTTCTCTGATTCTTTATTTTCCACTTAGAAGAATAAATAGATCAAATGAGACATCAAAACTAGTCCTTTGCTATATATCTGGCAAACCATCTGAAGGATATGTTCAAATTCACCCACGAGTATTATTTTTGATTTAAAAGGAGAGAGAGAGAGAGAGAAAAAAAATGAGCTTCTGGATTCTTGACATTTAAGGCATCAGGTCATAGATATATATAGTTTCAAGAATTAGCTGAAGTTACACATTGCATGGACCGATAATGTATTGCATTCTGGGAATTCGGGACTGATCACATTTGCCATTCTAAGCCCAGAATCTGTAACTATGCAGAGCAAAGAATATTTTTCAAATTCTTTTTTTTTTTTAAAGTTGGGGGGAGGATAGGAGAAAAAAATGCCCACTGTGGGATTTCTGACAGTTTGAAAAATATTGACAGCTGTTAATGTTATGCAAATTAAAAGCCCCAGTTTCTCTCCTTTTAATAGCTATTCCACTTCATCGTTCTAAAAAAAGGGGGACTGCCCAAAGAAACTAAAATAGGAACTTTCCGAGTTGCTAATTTCAGGGCAAAATTTAATCTTAGTTTCTATTGAAGTATAATATCCTTTCCCCTCCTCTTCCTCCTCTATATATTTCTCAGCTACTCTCTGGACAAGATTCTTGTTTGGTCTGCTCATTGAGAAGCGGATTGATGGGATTTCCTGATAGAAACCAGAAAATATTTGCTGGTTGGTGTTTTGTGATGTTTAGTGCTCCAAAAGCATGCTTTTCTCGAAGGACACCTGTAAACAACAGTAATAAGGGATGAACCTTCAATGGGTATTCATTCAAAACATGTTATTAGATTTGCAGCTAAGGTATCATTTAAATGTAAACCAATCTGGGTCAGGGGGTGGGAGGCAAAAGAGAAAATCACCGCTGCTTGAGTTGAATTTAGAAGGTTTAAAGAAGCCAATCGCTTGGAAGCTTCTAATAGAAGACTAATGTCAGATATCACTAAGCTAAGCAAATATTTTCATCCACATTCTTTTCAACCCAATTCAATCAGCTTCTTGGCCAATGGGATGCTAATGCAATCCTTATTGCCTTCCTTTATGATTAACCTACCATAGATCCCATTGTCTTCAAATAGAGTACAGACAAAACTCAATATTGCTTCACAGTTCAGTAGATCAATTATGGGTATTCACCATGTGTTTTTCTTGGTATGTATTTGCTGCTGAGAAACATGGGATCCACAGGTTCCTACCCTGTGAAAACCCAAGAGCATTTAAGGTGAAAATGTGTTTTTCTTACCCATAATAAAGATCAACCATCTTTTCACAACCGACTTGTGAAGAAATTTTAGTTAGCTTGAATACTTGTTAGAATGGAAAGGGTAGGCTATATACTGTAGAAATTTGAAAAATAGATTTAACTTCTTCTGCAATTTTTTTCCAGCCTATTAAAAACAGTTCTATTCTCAGTCATATGACCAGAAAGGAAGGGCAAAGAAGTCTTAGAATAGAGCAGAAGGCAACATTATGAGCCCTTACCCAACTGTTTCTTCAATAGGGAAGTGTTGGAGAAAATGTTTCCTGGATTTTTTTTACCTCTTTCTTTCTTTCTTTCTTTCTTTCTTTCTTTCTTTCTTTCTTTCTTTCTTTCTTTCTTTCTTTCTTTCTTTGTTTCTTCCTTCCTTCCTTCCTTCCTTCCTTCCTTCCTTCCTTCCTTCCTTTCAATCTTTCCCTTGAGCAATCTTTCTCTCCACACCAAATCTGGTCTGGTTTTGTTATGTTTCTGTAGAGTTACTCTGCTAATGGATGGACAAATGGACAGATAGTCCCTTTACTTAATTTCTTTCTGACATACTGTTGGGTTGAAAAAAAGAGTAGAGGGCAGGACTGGGACAAAAGAAATTAATTAAATTGCTTTAATTGAATTAACTTCTAAATTTAGTTCAAATTAAATATAGTTAATATAATTAATGGTTTCTCTTTTGGTGATATTAATAAATGCAATTTGATAACAATTTTTAGTTTGGGGCTTATACCGAAAACTTTGGGATGAGGCACACAATTATTTGGTATCTCAGGTTATAGAGGACTTATTAAATAATGTCTATATAATGTTTCTGCTCATTTCTAGTTGGTGAATTAAAATGTTCCTGATAGTGCAAATCCAGATTGTGAAACTCAGTTTATATAATAGGGACATTCATTTATTTAAGTTGCGATAACATCTGGGATAATGTTTCGCATTCATTTCACCTTGTTTCCCCAATTATCTTCATTGGCCCTATGATTTTAAGCATATATGATTCAATTAATGGTGAATGCAATGGTGGAACAATCAGTTAAAATACTATCTTTATTAATACTCTATGTAGAGAATCAGGCTCATCCCTCAATCACATCCTCTTGACTCCTAACTCAGATAACAATGGTTACTAGTTCACATAATAATCAGTTGTTTCCCTGCTTTCAGCATTCAAGTTTTATCTGTACATTTTGGGAGATTATAATTATATCTCTATATAATTATATTATATAGAAATTCAATAATAAATAAATAAATAAATAATCATGTATTTGCTGGTACCATGGGCATTAGCAGAAAATTCAAAGCAATAATAAGTTGCTCATCCAAGCAACTTCATCAGTCAGAGCAAAATTAGTTAGGCAGTGAGTCAGAGAATGGTTGGAATCTACCAACTCTTCCAGGGGTTGGAATGTATCAACTCTTCCAGGGGTTTCTCCCCAAAATGGGTTGCAACATGTCAATGAAGACTCAATCATCCAGGCCAAGGGAGATGCAATGAAACATCTCAGATTAACGAAGTTTGGTCCAGTTGGCATGTTTCAAACTTTAGACACTTTTAGCTTGGATGATTGAGTCTTCATTAACATAACGATGAGTTTGGTTCCACTGTCTTTCATTAAACTAACTATGGTTTAGTCATATATTACATTGTAAAAGAGCAGTTGACCCAGATTTGTACACACATGCCACACACACACACACACTTACTTGTGTCTTACTTTATTTTCAACTCAGCATCATACATCAGGCTCATTAATGGCACAAGGAGCCTGTGCTTTCATTCAGTTATGCTTCACATAAATTGTTGAAGTAGCCAGCAAGTTTGGAATAGTTTAGTGTGAAATCCAGTGGGATGACTTTCTGTTTTGTTTGATTTGGTTTTAAATTTCATGAAATGAACCTAAAGCAAAAAGTTTATTTTGAGTTGGAGATAGACAGATCACTGTAGGAATTCCATCTATCCTGAAATCCACATTAGCATACTGTATAATGCTTTTATTGACCCAAAGCTGGCTGTAAGGAATGGATCTTATTTGAAAGATACTTTATGATATGCAAAATAGGATGTGTGTTTACGTGTGTGCTTTGTGTGCAAAGGTATGAGAGGCTGTGAACCACTATATACTTCAGATTACGATGTTTAGTAGACATCACTTCTCCTTTCACACCACTTCCACCATTTCAATGGAACAGCTTGCCTTCAGAAATTGTGGGTGCTTCATCGTTGGAGGTTTTAAGAAGAGACTGGACAGCCACTTGTCTGAAATGATGTAGGATCTCATAGGGGACCGGACTAGGAGTCCTTTAAGTTCCTGTTCTGTTCTGTTCTGTTCTGTTCTGTTCTGTTCTGTTCTGTTCTGTTCTGTTCTGTTCTTCCAAAGCACCTTTAAGTGATTAGCAGAAACACAGAGAGGAGAATACAGCTAATTGGAGTAGTTGTGTCCTCTGACCGTTTCTCGTTAGGCAACCTATCCCATTATCTGTAGAAGCAGTGGGACTTCATATTTACAGCTCTATGCATGGAAACCTCCATCAAATCAAGAATCGTTCACATTTAGAAACCCTTTGGATATAACTTTCTGAGTATGAAATAACCCACCAAAGTGTGTTAGCTAGGTTTCCTGGCATGGGTCAGATCCAGTGGTGGGATTCAGCCAGTTCACACCACTTCAGGAGAACCGGTTGTTAACTTTCTGAACAGTTTGGCAAATTGGTTGTTGGAAGAAATCATTAGGGCAGAAAACCGGTTGTTAAATTACTTGAATCCCATCACTGGTCAGATCTACTTGGTGTCAACTTGCAAAGCTTTCAAGTTGCCATGAGCAGGAGGGAGGGAGAACTGAAGTGAATTCCATACATTCTTTCTCACCGCAATCAGAAGGAGGGTGTTAGGTTTCACAGCCAGCCAAAGTGGTTAATTAGAGAATGTGATTTATGACATGGCCAGAGAGGAGGGGAGAGACAGGGTCATAGGGGAACGTAAATCTACGTAGGATCAGTCCTGACTGCATCCGAGTATTGCCGGAATGTTGCTCCTAATAAATGAATATATTTCCTTTGAAGTTTGGATCATGGCTCATGAATTAATTAGGGCATCTTTCGGAAACTTGACACTTGGTGCATCCAATCCTCCCCAATAACTTTCGGGTGTTCTTGCCTTAATTAGGGAGTTCAATTCAATTCAACTTTGATAAACAGAAATAGCAGTATTAGACATCCTGAAACATACATTGGAAAGTAAAATTGCTGAATGCTTACAAAGCACTTGTTTTGGAAAAATAACTTGCCTTCAGACTTGCTTCCAGAAGTTGTGAGTGCTTTCCTAACAGTGAGAACAATCAACCAGTGATTGTTGAGTATTGTCTAGAGGCTTGCCTTTAGAAGTTGTTGGTGCTTCATTACTTGAGGTTTTTTAAGAAGAGACTGGGCAGCCATTTGTATGAAAAGATACAAGTTCTCCTGCTTGAGCAGGGGGTTGGACTAGAAGACCTCCAAGGTCCCTTCCAGCTCTGTTATTCTGTTAAAAAGAGAATTATACAAATACCAGGTATTATTTCATTGTTTGACAAGAGAGCTGTACTCTATATCAATTTGGGTGTTTTCCACCCCCAAGGGCTTTGGCTGTTTGAAGTTTCTTTAACCGCTGCTGCAAATAAGGCTTCAATAAGACAATAAAAGGTTTTGATCTTCCCTAAAGATTTTGATTTAATCCTGCAATTATAAAATTAAATCTTTCTTAGGGAACATTTTGTTGTTGTAAAATAGGCACACTTTTAGGAGAATATAGGCTGCTCTTGAATCGTTCTCTTCAAAAAAAATATTCAGATTGGTGGATAGTGCCATTAATACTGCTTTGCCTCTATGCAGCACCAAAATAAATTTAGTTAAGCTATATAACGTCAAGGATTTCCCTTTGACTACACTTATTTTAGAGAAACAATCAAATTCTTCCCTGACTTTGAACTGCTGTATTTCCCAAACTTTCAGTTACAGTTGGTGCTATTTGTAAAATAACCTATGATTTTCTGAATTAGTCATTGATGCTCATTTCCAAGTATCATCAGGGCTACTTTCTTCCATCCAACTTTTCTTTAATTTTTTGGAACCATAGTTCAATTCCTAAAAATATTTGGATCCAATTGGACTGGAACTGTGGTATCAAGATGTGACTTTCTTAATAATAGAATAGTTAATCATTCAGTTTAGGACACATTTTGGTTTATATGATGGCAACTTTGTGGTTTTACTAGATATTATTGGTCCGCTTTCCCAGATAGCACTCTTATCACATCAAGCAGGTGTATTTAATAGAATATTGTGTATTTCATTCCGTATCTGCTGACTACTTATTATTTTAATTAATATTATGAATTGGCATTCAAAATTGTACTTCCAAGGAAGGGCGGGAGATGAGTCTAAACATTTTTGTCTTCATGAATCTATTTCACAGCACTTGGTGTTGGCTGGCATTAACTAAATAGATCCTTTGTTTCCTTGAGAACTAGACATATTGTACCTTATAGGTTTTTCTTAGAAAGGATATAAATACAATATTAGTAGTAAGGTGAAGGTAAAGGTTCCTCCACACATGTGTGCTGGTCGTTCCTGACTCTAGGGGGTGGTGCTCATCTCCATTTCAAAGCCGAAGAGCCAGCGCTGTCTGAAGACATCTCCGTGGTCATATGGCCAGCATGACTCAACACCAAAGGTGCATGGAATGCTGTTACCTTTCCACCAAAGGTGGTCCCTATTTTTCTACTTGCATTTTTTTTACATGCTTTCAAACTGCTAGGTTGGCAAAGCTGGGACAAGTAACGGGAGCTCACCCCGTTACACAGCACTAGGGATTCGAACCGCCGAACTGCCGACCCTCTGATCGACAAGCTCAGCGTCTTAGCCGCTGAGCCACTGCGTCCCTTATATTAGTTGTAGTGCACTGAAAACTGAATACTGTAGGAATAGGGATACCCCAATTTATTATAGATTAATGCTTTTTTTAAAAAAAATATTTTGATTTATATGCCGCCCTTCTCCGGAGACTCAGGGCGGCTTACAATGCGTTAAGCAATAGCCTTCATACTTTTGTATATTTTATACAAAGTCAGCTTATTGCCCCCACAAACTGGGTCCTCATTTCACCTACCTTAGAAAGGATGGAAGGCTGAGTCAACCTTGAGCCTTAGAGAGATTCGAACCAGCAGTAATTGCAGGCAGCTGTGTTAATAACAGGGTGCTTAGACCACTGTACCATCAACATCTTTTGAGAGATGTTCCTCTTCCATGTCTGAGGTTGCTCTGCATCTAGAAATTTGCAGATAATATCACAATCTGCTTCTACCGCCTACTAACATACCAAACCTGATGTGCCTTTTTAGACAGTTAGAGCCTAGCTGATTATTTTTGTCTGTCGTACTTCCCCTCCCCCCTCCCCCCCATTTCTGATTCTTTAGTTTCTCTCAAACTTTATTCCTGCATTCCATTGTTTCCAAAAGTGAATGTTGTTTGCCAGGGTCATGGTAAGGTATGTAGAGATTTTCATGTTAAATTTAAACCACAAGAAGAATTAGTAAAGGACTATTGAGCAAGCTCGCATTATTTCAGATCTTAGTATAACACACTAGGGAGAGGGCACAATTCAATAAAATCCATACTCTTATTACTGCATAAGGTATCATGTTTAAACTGCCCTCCAACCAATTTATTTTAGGAATATTTTATATGAGGTTTTTTTTTAAATAGCAAGCATAGATTCACCCCCTAAAAAAACCATTTTTCCCAAGAAAGAGATTTGTGCCTTCAGCATGCATATCTAACAGGTAGGCACTTTTGTGATCTAAATGTCACTAGCATAATGCTGGATAAATGTCCCCCTGGGGGAAACAACTGTGTATGATGATCTATCCCTTTCGAGCATACACATACACACTCATAAATATATTTCCCATCTTCTAAGAAGCACCCTTATTTTTGCAGAATTATTCGCCATTGGGAGAGATTTCGATGACGCCCTTGACTCTTAGCCAACTCCTTGAGGTCCTCCTTCTGATGCAAGTTTCTTTGCTCCTCATGAAGTTGCTCCTCGGGTTTGTCTAGATCAACCGAGACCAAAAGTTGGCTCCAAGTCTTGGGCCTTCAGCTGCTGTTGTAGATAATGCATTGCTATTTGCGTGGCAATATCCAACCAAACTCAAATGGCCTTCCTCCTTTTTTTTTAATTAAGTTGAATGCCAACAGCCCAATGAAGTTTGCACTCCTGGATAAAAGGACCGATCTGTGTCTAGCACAGCATTTGCCAAATGGTTCACTAGTCATTTCAGTACAAACAAATGGATGGTGTCAGTAAGTCTGCAAACACTGTTGACATTTAGCCTTGTTTGTGTTACTTTCCTTTTTGCTGCACATTTTTGGCTCAAAAAGCTACTGTCGGAATCAACAGTGACTTCCTAGCAGAGAAGCCAAGCTTTCATCCGGGGACACTTGCAATATTGGGGAGGTTTGACTTCACCATTCTTTAACATTAAATACATTTTTTTTGTTAGAGTGCAATGAGTCTTCCGACAAATATTAAAGTTAGAATGTTTGGCTATGGTCAAAGGCTCCCCTGCTTTTTCCGATTCAGAACTGGGAAGTTGACTGGAAAATCCAGCAATTTTTTTTGTTTGTTTGTCCCAGTTTCCAGAGACAGATATGCATCTTTCATACAAAACAAGCAACACTTAACATGTTCATTACTCTGTAGTTATTTAGAATGAGTGTAAAGGAGAAGAAGTGAGAATCAGATTCCATTTCTCCATAGTGTAAATTTAGGAGCTCATTTGTTGAAGACATTTCAAATGCAGAAAAAGGAACAATTATGTAAGGAGAGGATCCAATCTTGTGGTAAAGGATGATGTTTTGATCAAAGCAATTTCTGTACTTCCAGATCATTCATTCAGTGATAGTCTTTGTGCCTTCGATTTTCAAGCACATTCAAGCTGTAGTCACTTCTAGATAGAAGTGTAACAACCCCATTGCATCCAGTTCTACGCACAGACAAACAGCTTCTAGTATTCTTTTATATGCCATTCAATTTTAAGACTGTAGATAAGAATACAGTGCAGTAGTAGGTGTGATATGATTTCTTGGGGAATTATTATGACCAAAACATTCAATGTCTTAAGACTACGAACTCGAGCATCTATGTGTAGGTAATTCAAATTGCAGCTATAAGATAATGAAACTTTAGTTTTGGAAGATTTTTTTAAAAAAAAAGTTAAATGAGATTGTATTTCAGACAATTCAACAACAATAATTTGTTTTTAGCATTCTAGATTATTCAGCTGTAGTCTTTCAAAGCAGGATCAGGGCCAGTTCTTCAAAATATGGGACATACGATATCTCCATTCCAGGGGAGTCCAATCTTGGCAACCTTAAGACTTGTGGACTTCAACCATTCTGGGAGTTGAAGTCCACAAGTCTTAAAAGTTGCCAAGGTTGGACAGCTCTGGTCTAATACAAGTGCACCAAAAACTGAGAAACATTAGACTTTGATCTAATTCATTGTTCTTTTAGTTGCAATACAACTATAAGTATTTACAGTACTGTATTCAAACCATGGTTTCGTATAACTTAAATTGTTATCACGCTAAACCACAAATAGCATAAAGATGTAGGTTCTAATCTAGCAGAAAACTATTCATGTGTAATTCTTATTGAAATCAGTAGGATATTCAGATGTGTGGAGTGAGACGGGGACGGC
>JAKOOJ010000014.1:6617205-6632205 GCA_022577455.1 Arizona elegans
AGAAAAATGCAGGCTAATCCGAACACTTGTAGCACTCCAGATACATGCACTACATTGACCAGAATGGGCACAAGACCTCTGCTACAGCCACTGACCTTTAGTTCAGCAAAGTTGCAAACTTTCAATCATTCACAAGTCTCTGCAAAAACTGAAAAAAAATTAGGAGCTAGAAAAGGGAAATTGATCAATCGCTTTGGTCCAAATGCCTTTACCCTTCTTTTTTCTATGCAAGATTAATGGACTTCACATCCATGCATGGTTAACCTCTTGTGTAAGAATACAACTTCCTTTCTGATGGAAGCTGACTTGTTGCAAAAAATATACGGTTCTGCATTCCATTCTTAGTTTCTTCAACTTCAGCTCTGGAACCCATCTACATTTAAAGGAGAGAGTGTACTCTTTCCCATCCTTAAAGGTAAAGGTTTCCCTTGTCCAATCGTGTCCGATTCTAAGGGGCGGTGCTCACCTGCATTTCTTAACTGAAGAACCTAGCATTGTCTGAAGATGTTCCATGGTCATGTGGCCAGCAGGATTATATTTGCCGAGGTACACAGAACACTGTTACTTTCCCATCAAAGTGGTACCTATTTATCTACTTGCACTGGCCTGCTTTTGAACTGCTAGGTGGACAAGAGCTCGGGCAAGGATGGGAGCTCACCCACTCGGGTCTCCAAGCCAAGCTGTCAGCTTTCTAGCTGACAAGCTCAGCGTCTTTAACCACTGAGCCATTGTGCTCCCTTTTCCCCTTCTTAGCTGTATGATTATCCCATTAATCTCTTCTATTTGAAAGGACGTTCTTTTTTTTTCTCTGAACAAAATAAAGAGTTGGATTTCTTAACAATGGGCAATGCAGTTAGTTATCCATATATTCTTGGTGAATTTATGTATGATAATAGAATAGTAAGACAATAGAGGTCCATCACCTTCTAATAGACAATAGAAGTCCATCACCTTCTATTTAATTTATTCTGTATTATTTCAGATATTTTTTTTTAAAAAAAAGATATTGCAAGCAATTTTAGGCATATATTGACAATATAGTAATCTCCAAAATGTGGAATCACATCAAAGGCAGCAATTAATAAGAGCAAAATAAAAGATTCCATCAACACATCCATTCGAGTTAAACTCCATTTAAAGACCGAGTATTATTTAATTCTATTTCTATAAACTGTACACGATAAGGGAGAAATTAAGATACAAATATCTTAGATTTTAATTAATTAATTAATGCATTCCTCAGCCCAAATATGTTAGGATACCCTGGATCATTCTGCTTTTCTCGAAGAAGGCAAAACTATAGATACTGTTATTCTCACTTGACTGGTGCCGTTCTCACAAAAGGGCCAGTGTACGTATTACAGTGATTTTAATGAGCATAAGTGTAACCCAGGTGAATTAGGACTTGATTGACAGGATATAGTTACTCCAGCCATGATCAAGCATGTGAACCAGCATTTTTGGTGCTGCACATGGTACTAATCCTTGCAGTGAAATTTCCCATGTCCTCCAGAAGGTGCAACGGGGCAAAATTGAAACAGCTGCAATCATTCGTTGTACGAGTCCGTTACCCACATGCATTTCACTAATGGCAAATGGTAAGTATCTCATCTAGTGATATTTCTAGTCTGCCTGTATTAGTTGCCCGTATAAATCTCACGGAGGTTTTTATTCTATTTTTCTTGCTTTCTAGCAAAACCCCAATCTGGAAAGGTCCAATGAGATGATTCCTTGAGCTTCTTGGCAATGGGATCATTTTCAGACTCCTGGAGAAAAGATTGGAGAAGGGAAGCCAAGGATACTCCTAAACCAGGGATGGCAAACCTTTTTGGCATCAAGTGCCCAAACCGGAACGTGCATGTATGTACATGTGCCAGAGCACCAGAAATTCAAAGACCAGTTGGCCAATGCATTCATGCCTGTTTTTCGGCTGTTTTTTGGGCATTATTGAAGCCATTTTCAGACTGGTTTTGGGCCATTTTTTGGCTGTTTTTGGGCTGTTTTTCGGTCAAAAAATGGTCAGAAAAACAGCCAGGAAACAGCCCCCGAAATGGCCTGAAAATGGCCCGAAAAACAGCATGAAAATGGTCTGAAAACAGCCTGTTTTTTGGCCATTTTTCGGGCCATTTTCTGGCGCTCCGGCACCTGTGAAGATCAGCTGGCCAGTGCACAAGTGCCAGTGATGGGTTTCAAAAATTTTTACTACCAGTTCTGTGGGTGTGGCTTGGTGGGCATGGCAGGGGAAGGATACTGTAAAATCTCCATTCCTACCCCACTCTAAGGGAAGGTTACTGCAAAATCCCCATTTCCTCCCGATCAGCTGGGACTCGGGAGGCAGAGAATAGATGGGGGTGGGGCCATTCAGCATTTTTACTACCGGTTCTCCGAACTACTCAAAATTTCCGCTACCGGTTCTCCAGAACTGGTCTGAACCTGCTGAAACCCACCTCTGGCATGTGCTCACCGGAAACCAGAAGAGCAGCTGGCGACATGCGTGTGTTCACAGAGAGGGCTTTGCATGCCACCTCTGGCTCACATGCCGTAGGTTTGCCATCATGGTCCTAAATCATTCTTGAGCATCACATTATGAAATATGCAAGAAGACCCTATTCCAGACTTGGAAAATTTCATTGAAATTCTGTCCTTCTTTGAAGGAAATTTTAAAAGTAAATAGTCTTTTGCGATATGGGTTGAGAACTGGAAGGCAAAATCATTTATCAAATGTCTGGGTGGCACCACTTCAAACACATACTACTCCTAGATTCTATAACAAATACTATACTTATTCCAAGCATCTACTTCAAAGGAAGATTTGTTTCCCCTCATATAAGACAGGGACATCTTAGATTTGTTAAGAAGGAAGGAAGGAAGGAAGGAAAAGAAGCAGATGGTAGTGGTTGTTTTCCTTGTGGTCAGAATGCAATGTCTTAAATTCAGATTTTTTTTCCCTTTTTGTTTGGACTACGTAGCTTTATAAAAAGGATTCCTGGTAAGACTGTTTATTTCCCAAGCCGCTACTCCAATGTTACTCTAGTATTTAACTAATGAAGATAACTAGAGATGTTTTGAGAGAGGCAGTCATCTTTAAGATAAAGATCTGGGATATTTCATTTGGATATTGTTTTTCCTACTAGTTTTACTGAAACGGGAACTTTCAGGAGCTTCTCCTTTTTTTTTTTAATTTGAGTTTTATTGGGTTTTAACAATTAAACAATTCTTATTCAACTCTTGTGCATGACTGTTGACCATTTACATATCATCACATTAATATTCTCCTATACTCTATATAATTTTACAAAATCTACTATCTGTTATTTCCCTTTTCTTCTATCTTCAATCCAATTATACCATTTTTCCCATATTACGTAAAAGTTGGAGCTTCTCCTATATAGGTAGCCCTCGAGTTACGACCACAATCAAACCCAACATTTAGGTTGCCAAGTGAAACATTTGTCAAGCGAGTTTGCCCCATTTTACAATTTTTCTTGCCACAACTGTTAAGTGCATCATTGCATTTGTTCACTTAGTAACATGGTTGTTAAGCGAATCTGGCTTCCCCCTTGACTTTGCTTGTTAGTAGGCCACAAAAAGAGATCACATAACCCTGGAACACTGCAACCATCATAAATATAAACCAGTTGTGAAAGCATCTGAATTTCGATCACTTGTCCATGGGGGAATGCTGCAACAGTCGTAAGTGTGAAAAACGGACATAAGTCACTTTTTTTCAGTGCCATTATAACTTTGCACAGTCACTAAATGAACTGTTGTAAGACACAAGGACTACCTGTAGATGCTCATCCTCAAACTTGTACATCAAGACAAAAGACCACCCAACATTTCGCCTTCCCCACTGGTTATATTCTCACCATCAGCTCCCCTTCTGTTTGTTTGGGGAGATTCCTAGATTTTAATCAGAATTATTTACAAGATAATGGCCCATTGGTTATAGAAAGACAGATGCTGTCTGTGGGAATTTGGAGTTTTATGCTTTGTGCCTTGTACTGCATTGTGGTTTACAGATGGGATCACAGTAGTACTGGTGCAGTCTCTTTTAGAAAGAAATTTAGGGATTTTTTTCAGAAGGGTTGGGGAGGCGGGATTGAGTAAACTGAGAAGATAACAGAGCCTGTGCTTGTTTCCATATCGAGGAACCTGGAATGCATAGGAAACAGAAGTTCTTAATGCTTCTTAATGTGTATTAAATAATATTATTTAATGTCGTTATACATATGGAAGAGGCCTAATGACATTTCTGGGCTGTAGGAAAGCAACTGACGATCCATTAGACCAAGTAAGGGAAGAGCTGGCAGTTACGGCTTTTGAACTTAAGAAATGGTGCTTAATGCAAGGCACGCTCATTGTTGGTTGTGTGGAGTATGAAGTGAAAAAGAGGTACATAATGCAAAACAGCATCAACGTTTTTAATTACAGGTCAAAAGCTAATAAGTAATTCAAGGTCCAGGGTCTGCGGTTAAGAAGCAGAGATGCAAGGCTTCTAGTGTTGTTGTTTTGATGCTGTTTCACTGCCAACTAAGCTGTTTAACAACCCAGCTAGCCATGCAGACATAGAGAGTCTGAAATCCATCCTCTTTCAATAAGTCTATGCATTTGCCTTCGGACATTGGTGCTTTGGTGCCCAAGGTGAGATGCGCTTCTCCATTTGAAAACATATTTTCAACCATGGTGGTGCAGTGGTGAGAGTGCAGTACTGCAGGCTACTTCTGCTGACTGCTGGCTGCTTGCAATTTGGCAGTTCAAATCCTACCAGGCTCAAGGTTCTTCCATCCTTCCAGCCTTCCAGCCTTCTAAGGTTGGTAAAATGAGGACCCAGATTGTTGGGGGCAAGATGCTGACTCTGTAAATCGCTTAGAGAGGGCTGTAAAGCACTATAAAGCGGTATATAAGTCTAAGTGCTATTGCTATTTTTCAGGAAGTATTATCCATAGCCTATAGGAGTCTTTCTACTACTGCTACGCTTGGGAAATTTCAAATAGCGGAGGAAAGCAAAGGGGAAGACATAGGTATGTATCCTTGAGGCTAATGTCTCATTTGTTACTCAGTGGACTTTGGGTGTTAAGCCTGGGTTCCCAGTGATGTGATAACAGAGTAAAGAAGACCAACCAATGGTTGTCTGATCTCTTCTTAAACCTCCAGTGGTGGAGCACCATATCTTCTGGAGGCAAGATGTGTTCCACTGATTAATTGTGCTAATTGTAAAGTGGTATATAAAGCACTGTAAAGTGGTATATAAGTCTAAGTGCTATTGCTATTGCTATCTGAGCCACTTTGCGCATCCAACCAGCCAGATATTTACTCACATAATGATTCCAATTTTTTAAAAAGTCTTCATCCTTGGCCAGATTCAATGTCCTCCCAACAGCCATTACTGGAGGAAAATGACAAAAGATCCCCTTCAGAGGATGTGTCCAACAGTGAAGGAATACCGCATCCCCATCCTTTGACTGTCCCTGTCCAGCCCATGTAAAGTCAGTTGGAAATAGGGTACAATAAACAATCAAATCATACTAGGAAACAATCTCAATATGAATCGTAAAGATACAAGCAACAAAGTTACAGTCATGCAATCATAAGTGGGAGGAGATGAGTGATAGGAACGATGAGAAGATTAATAGTAATAGTAATGCAGCCTTAGTGAATAGTTTGACAGTGTTGAGGCAATTTTTTTTAGCAGAGTGATGGCATTTGGGAAAAAAACTGTTCTTGTGTTTAGTTGTTTTGGTGTGCATTGCTCTATAGCGTCGTTTAGGGGGTAGGAGTTGAGACAATTTATGTCCAGTATGTGAAGGGTCTGTAAATATTTTCACAGCCCTCTTTTTGACTCGTGCAGTATACAGGTCCTCAATGGAAAGCAGGTTGGTAGCCATTGTTTTTTCTGCAGTTCTAATTATCCTCTGAAGTCTGCGTCTGTCTTGTTGGGTTGCAGAGCCAAACCAGACAGTTATAGAGGTGCAGATGACAGACTCAATAATTCCTCTGTATATAAATAATTGTGCTGCAGGGGGCAGGAGAAGACCTCAAATTGAGTCTAGCTCTGTGCAGACACCATGTGTTCATTGCCCTCATGTGGCCTTGGTAAAATTAATTGCCCACCCCTGCCTTAGGATATATGGCCACTATAAAATTATCTTTCCTGCATCAGAAAAGATTGAGGACTACTTCTTAACCTGGTTCCTTGTAATCTAGAGGTTTATGATAACTTCTCCTTGAAGAAATGTAACACCTATTTCCAAATCTTTGTAGGTTCCATGAAATTCCTAGGAGAGTTTGTAAGATCAGGGTTTGTTGTAAACTTACATATTTCTTCTGCCCGGATTGTCCAGGATTGTTAGAAAGGGAGCTCCAATTACTTCATTATTTGGTTCAATGGGTGAAGAGAGGAGTTGAACCAGTCTTGTAATTCTTGAAAGAGCATGAGCCAAAGCGAAGTGGTGGAATGTGATTTGCTATTTTTCAGCAAAATTCAGCTCAAGGTGGCACTTACAAAACAAGATTAGGTTAGCTTGGTGGCATCTAATGCTTTTGGACCTCGGTCCTGTTGTCTTAGCTTCTGCCTCTAACATTGAGACATCTAAACCTGGTAGAGAGAAATCCTTGAAGGTCCTAAAGAATCATTTCTTCTGTGACCAATTACTTCTGTCAGGAAAGGTGGACTTAGTCCCTCCTCCGTGGGTGGGATTCTAGTTCCCACTTTCAGAGGTCAACAGCTGGATTTTTAGACCTTTATCCTTGTCATTCTCTTCAAGCCAGACTTTTCCTGTTAAAACTTATTTAAATTATAAACTAGCAGTTTAAAAAAAGGAGAGAGATCATGTGTGTTTCCCATTGAACAGGTTCTTTAGGCTATTATGATAATTAAAAACATATGGTGCCTACATGAGTTAGGGAGAAACCGCAGATGTACAAATTAGCTATTATATAAGGTTCTCTTTTTGTGCCCTAAAGAGAAAGAGAATCAAACCACTAAAGTTTAAAAGACCTTTCTTTTCTTTCTTTCTTTCTTTCTTTCTTTCTTTCTTTCTTTCTTTCTTTCTTTCTTTCTTTTTTTCTTTCTTTCTCTCTCTTTCTTTTTCTTTTCCTTCCTTCTTTCCTTCATTTCCCTTTATTTCTCTCTCTTTCCTTTTCTTTCCCTTCCTTCCTTTCTATCTCTTTCTTTCTTTTTTTCTCTCTCTGTTTCTTTCTCCTTCTCTCTTTCTCTCTCTTTTTTATTTCCCTTCCTTCCTTCCTTCCTTCCTTCCTTTCTCTCTCTCTCTTTCTCTCTCTCTCTTTCTTTCTCTTTTTCTTCCCCTTCCTTCCTTCCTTTCTTCCTTCCTTTCTTTCTCTTTCACTCTTTCACTTTCTTTCTTTCCCTTCCTTCCTTCCTTCCTTCCTTCCTTCCTTCCTTCCTTCTTTCTTTTTCTCACACCCCAGAAGGACTACAATATTTTGAAAGGATGGGGTAAGAGCCTTGGTAGTACAAGGGTTTAAGGCACCCTGTTATTAAGCTGGTTATTAAGACCAGCTGCCTGCAATTACTGCAGGGTTCGAATCTCGCCAAGGCTCAAGGTTGACTCAGCCTTCCATCCTTTCTAAGGTAGGTGAAATGAGGACCCAGTTGTGGGGGCAATAAGCTGACTTTGTATAAATATACAAAAGGATGAAGGCTATTGCTGAGCACATTGTAAGTCGCCCTGAGTCTTCGGAGAAGGGCGGCATATAAATCAAATTAAAAAAAAAAAATCTTTTTTCTCCTCTTCCTTCAAGTTTATTGGTGTCCACGAAGCCTTTTGCATTTTTTATGATGGTTCTCTGCAGAGACAATGAAGGTTGTATTTATTAAATATTGAATTCAAACTGAAATTGGACCGATGCAACCAAAGAATATTTCTTCGCAACCTATTTTTTTTCTCTTTTTAAGTGGCATGTATACTAGTATTGATTACGCTGCAAATAGTCATTTGTTTTAATTTTAAAAAATGCAGAATTGATTTGGAGAAGGTGATAAATACCTCTAATAAAAAAAAATCAAAATGGGGATTTATAATGATTCTTTCTTAAGTCAATGCTTTAGCTGGGCTTAATGGAGAATAAAAGTAGATACATTCAGGAGTAGCCAGAGCTAACAATTATTTTTGTGTTTGGGAGCTCAGCAAGAATTTCACTATTCTAGTAGTCATAAAAAGTTTTTTTTTTTTAAAAAAAATGCTTCTTTGCATGTTATTTACCACCTTTGCTTTTCAGATTTAAGAATGTACACATGGAATCCAAATAAGGCTTGTTATGTTCAAGGTTATTTCTGCAATTCTAAATCTTCAATTTTGCATTTCTGTTGCTGAAATATTTGCCTTACCATTTCTTTATGGCAGATGTTTTTTTTCACTCATGGCTCCATTTCAGTATTTCCACCAAATGTATATCTTCCACCCAGTTCCTTATTAGCTCTCTCTCTCTGTGTGTGTATTGTACGTTTTAAATTGCATTTTTGAAAGCAGGATCTGTCTAATTGCTTTTTTTCCCCGTTCTGGGACTATTTTGGGCTAAGGAATGGGATGAAAAAAAAATACTTAAATATATTATTTAGTGTAATAATTATTAATTTTATTATTAATAAGACCTAATTACTTGTATTGTGAATTATTCATTTTGTTATTAATAGGAAATAATTAATTATATTATAAATTATTAATAATTATCCAGTCATGATTTTAATTACACTGCAGATCCATATAAGATGTGGATAAGATCTATTTGAAGTGACATCCAAAGCGGCGCTTAAAACTGTGTAGCCGAAATTGCCATAAAGGGCTTTACCCGTTCAGAAATATGAGGTGTCACAAAGTGAACTGCGTGAATTTTTCACACGGAGCCTTTACAAATAAGGGGAGCCAGCGCTGTGGTTAAGGCGCCAGCTTAGAAGCCAGGAGACTGTGAGTTCTAGTCCTGCCTTGGGTACGAAGTTAGCTGGGTGACCTTGGGCCAGTCCATCTCTCTCAGCCCTACAAAGAAGGCAACGCAAACCACTTACAAAATCTTGTCTAGAAAACTGCAGAGACTGTCACCACTGACACTGACTTGAAGGCATTAAAAAACACTATTTTTTTTTTTAAAAAAATGCACAAATAAGGACTGCAACAAGATAGGATGTGTTGATGAGGTTCTCAGTCAGGTTTCCTGAGAGCCATGTTTCCCTTCAGCAAATGTCTTTTTGGCTTTTCTTTTTTCCTCATGTTTCTTTTTATATACACCGGTATGTATGTCAGTTTTAGATAGCGCTTCCTGTACACCAAGGATTTCAAACTCAAGGCCCAGGGGTTAGATCCGGCCCATGGAGTGCTTAGATCTGTCACCCTGGAAACAGCAAAGGAGGGGCCCATAGTGCCTATGCCAGCGAAAATGGAGCTTAGGAGGGCTGCAGGCGACACTCCCAAGCTCTATTTTCACTGGCAGAGGGTTGCAGGAGGCCGTCACAGCCAAAACAGAGCTTGGGAGCCCATTTTCGCTGACAGAGCACTCAGGCCACCACAGGCGCCCCCAACACGATGATGTCGAGCTGGCGACACCCACCATGGCCACACCCCCCAGCCCCTTCCCCAAGGTCAAACACAACCCTGATATAGCCTCAATGAAATCGAGTTTGACACCCCCGCTGTACAGTAATTCAGCCAGTCTTCGTTTCTCTTTCAACCTCCTCATAACATGGTTTCTGTTTTGTGGGATCCATGATTTTGATTCTAATCCCATAGTACTCACCAACTGAGTTGGCTGTTAGAAACCGCAATACAAGTTTGTCCCCAGTTGTGATGTCCAATCCATTTTGACTGTCTTTTTATTAAGCTTAGAAAACATTATGAGGTGACAGGGGATATAAATCTCTTAGATTAGCAATTACTTAACAGGACTGGCTTCAAGGGTAAAAACCAGCAGGTTCTAACAGGTTCTGCAGAACCGGTAGCAGATATTTTGAGTAGTTCAGAGAACCGGCAAATACCATCTCTGGCTGGCCCCAGAGTGGGGTGGAAATGGAGATTTTGCGATATCCTTCCCCCAGGAGGGGAGGGAATGGAGATTTTGCAGTATCCTTCCCCTGGAGTGGGGTAGGAATGGAGATTTTGCAATATCCTTCCACTGCCACACCCACCAAGCCACGTCCACAGAACCGGTAGGGAAAAATGTTGGATTTCACCCCTGACTGGCTTCATGGTGACCAAGATGACTTGACTGTTCAAAAATGTGGCTTAAACCTGAGGAGATTTTTCCAATACAAGAAAGAAGAGTGGCTTGATGTTTATATTCTGAGGCACAAATAAAAGAAAGAGCTGAATGACCAACAACTAATGATACTGGAGAATAGAATGCCCAGTTTTTTAAAAAAAAAATGGTAGCAAGAATTCAGTTTAGGAAGTAGATTGCCAGTCTAAGTCCTTATTCTCATCCTACTCCCTTTTATAAATAGCATAACTGGCTTTTTTTCCCTGCAAAATATGGACAAATTGTATATTTTTTTTTCATTCTCTATTTCATAATACTAGATCTGGGGTCCAATAAACCATCCAGATTTCAAGATTCAGGAGGGAGAGAAAGACTTCACAATATATTTAAGGAATCAGAATAACAGAATGAGTTGGGGGTCTTCTAGTCCAACCTTCTACTCAAGCTGGAGACCCTATACCATTTCAGAAAAGCAGCTGTCCAGTTTTTCCTTAAATGCCTCTAGTGATGGAGCACCCACCACTTCCGAAGGCAAGCTGTTCCACTCGTTGATTGTTCTCAATGTCAGGAACTGTCTCCTTAGTTCAAGGTTGGATCTCTCCTTGATCAGTTTCCATCCATTGTTTCTTGTTCTGCCTTCAGGTGCTTTGGAGAACAGGCTGACCCCCCTCTTCCTTCTGGCAGCCCCTCAAATATTGGAACACTGCTACAACTCAATGCAGTATTCCAGCTGCGGTCCACCAGAAGATTGAAAAATGGTTTTAAAAAAACAAGGAACCAAATGGTTTAAAAAAACAACAACAACAAGGAACCAAACTTGTAAATCGGTCTTCTGAAAACTTTTAATACTAGCTGGTGTTTCTCGGAGTTGCAGGCTAAGGCATTGGTTGATCTCCAGGTTGGTTTTGAGATGTCATGACACTTCGTTAGCTTGTCATGTCCCTCTCCTTAATTCTCACTTGTTAACTTCCTGAGAAATTGTACTTGTGGGTTGAGAAAGGGCTCCGGTTGAACCTCTGATAAACGTGAGTACAGTGATCAGGAAAGCCTTTGGAATTTCTTTTCGCTTTTCTTTTATTTCGAGAGTGATAACAAGCTTGCCGTGTTATTTCACATGTAGGCATTACCGCTTTAACTTTTTACCGAGGTAAAATAGTACCTTGTCACTCAGTGCAAGTACCAATCACAAAATGAATTAATTGTAATAACTGTTGTCAACCGAACAAAAGATTTGTTGCTTTCCTAAGCAGTTTTAACTGCCACTGATAACTATATACAGAGGTTCCCATTGGTTTTATTCACTGTATGGAGGCAGAACATAATTTCTTCTGCCTTTCTCTGCAGTTCATTGTTAAGTGATTAGAACTGGATGTAAAGCCCTGCATTTTTTTTTTAAAAAAACCACCATATAATTAATTAGAACCTTTCCTCTTTGTTTAGGCAATACTTCCTCAAAAATACTCCAAGCATTTTAACCAGTTAATTGTAACACTTTTATTCCACGATCGAGTTCTTAAACAGAAATAATTTAAGGCAGGAATCTTTAGGGAAGGAGAAAAACAGATGCCTAGCACAAGTGCATATGCTTCCAACCCATGCATTTAAAATTTTGATTTGTCCTTATATCAGAATTGGACACAGGATAGAGAATGGCACGAAAGCCGAATGTGAATTGAAACTATTCTCCTTTTCTGCTTTTATTTTGGTCACACTTCAAAAAAAAAGAAAGAGAGAGAGAGAGAGAGAGAGAGAGAGAGAGAGAGAGAGAGAGAGAGAGAGAGAAAGAAAGAAAAAAAGAAAGAAAGAAAAAAACACATTATAAAGACTTTCCAAAGGTTATTTTTAAGTGAAGGGAGGGGAAGTAGGCTCAGGGTTTTAAACACCACATATGTTGAAGAGCAGATTGTGATGGGAAATCAATAAGACCCCAAAGATAACGTCCCCCAAATTTGGCAGCCAAACAATATATGGAATAGCAACTTCGCCGTGGGTTGCTGAGTTTGGGTAGAAAATCCAGAATAATAATAATAATAAATAAGGTAACCTCCTTTAAAAACTTTGCTTTAAAACAAACAAACAAACAAACAAACCAATAAAATAGAAGGAGGGGGAGAAAAATCAGATTGACAATTGTAGTCCACCCCCTCCGGTGATTTTATTTTATCACTGCCCTCTTGCCTGCAGCTTTTGGCTCTCCCATTAAAGAATGAAAGAAACAAAGACACAAAAGTGTGTCTGTGTGTCCCTTTGGCCACAAAGACCTTGGCTGCTTCTGTTCTTAATTATTTTAATTATCGTCAGTGGAAGGAGGGATTTGTCTCTCTGGATTAAGTAAGGCATCCCTTTTCATTTAGACTCAACTAGTTTACTAATTGGTCAGAGCTTTCTGCCTATTGCAGCTTTCTCAGATCGGAGATCCTCACACAGGCTGAGGGACTACAGTGACTGCGTTGTCTGGGGATTCTGGGAACTCTAGTCCCACCAGTTCTGGAGGGCATCTATAGCAGCGGTGGGTTTTGCATTAGGTTACTACCGGTTCGCCGCGTGTGTACATGCTCGCTTCGTGAGTCTGCGCCTAGTTCGCGCATGTACCTGCCTTCCGCATATGCGCCCAGGCTCAAAAACATGCCTAGATAAGATAGCATAGAGCCAGGGAGGGTGAGTGGGTGATTTCCTCTACTGCTTCAGGTGAACCGGTCTGAACCGGCTGAATACCACCTCTGATCTATAGCAAAAGGGATTGGCACACAGCAGTGTTGGGTTGCCCCCAATTCACACCGGTTCTATAGAACCGGTAGTAAAACTGGTGGGAGGCTCTGCCCACCGACCCCGACCTCTGCCCACTGCCTGTTTCTATGCATGCGCAGAAGAGTGTGTGTGTGCACGTGAACGAAGCAAGCACACGTGCACGGCCCCACTGCAAACTGGTAGTAAAGGTAAGTAGAACCCACCCCGGCACACAGCATAGCTACATTGGAGAAAAGTAAGGAATGGGCCATCACGGGGCTAAGGCATAAGGCTAGAGACTGGGAGTTCTAGTCCAGCCTTAGTCACAAAGCCAGCTGAATGACCTTGGACCAGTCACTCTTTCTCTCAGCCCTAGGAAGGAGGCAATGGCCAACCACTTCTGAAATCTTGCCAGGAAAACTGCAAGAGTCAATGTTGATTTAAAGGCACTAAATAAATAAATAAATATATCTGTTACGCATGTCCTGCAATTGCACTAAAGATATTCAGTTCTTAATTCTCATCATGACCTGACTGACACTAATTACATGATGCGAATTACTGCAAAAATCAATAATTGGTGCAATGACCTGTTGGACCTTTATTTTATCACACCATATTTCCCCAAAATATAAACAGACATGCACTGAAAAATATTTTTAAATATCTTAATGCTAAAGAGAGAGAGAGAGAGAGAGGGAGGGAAAGAGGGAGGGAGAACAGCTGAATAAGTTACAGACAACTTTCATTTTTATGCATAGACAGTTCAATTTGAGGTGTGGGTGCATCCGAGTAAGAGTTAATTAACTAATTTGACCAATAAAAAAAAAAAAAAGATCTTGGAGAATGCAGCCACCCTTGCCAATGTGCTGCACATATTTTACATGGCTATTTACTTTAATCATCATGAAAAAGAGCAGCATTTTCTCTTTATTTTGTTCTGAAACTTGGTATTATCTTAAAGGAACATGCATCAGAATTACAGCTGAGCAGGTTCATAAATAATTCTAGGCAGTATGAATATGTGCAAAATACCCACTTGTTTTAAGTCTTGAGCAAAATAAGCAGCAATTGCATTATACTACTATTGACGAGTAGATTGTGCAAGTTGGATTCAGGAATATGTATCATACAGAGAGAGAAAAAAATATATATATAATACTGCCTGCAGACATTCTTTGTTCACAAATGCTAATGAAGTATTCTTATCCAAAACCAACCTCTTTTTTTTTTTAAAAAAAAAAAACCTGAATAGTTATTGGCTATAGCAAGACTCTAAAACTTTATTTCCTCATTGTTTTAGTTCAGGAAGGTTTTCCCGAGTGTTCTCAAAATTAATCCCAACTAAATATTGTTCTATTTTTCTAAAGGCTTTCATCAGTTGTAACAATCCATCATAAATGTTTTAAGGGGAAATGCAGCAACAATGCATTTCAAAATATGGAGAAAGGTTTGAACAAACTCTTACATATATCATATGTTTCCAAACTTAATGCACGACATTAAGTGATTTTCAACAATATGAAGGCAGGAATTTCTAAAGGGGTTTTAAAGACAAATCTTTATAACTCCCATAGTTTCAGCAGAAGGCATGAACCTCAGCCTACATTGTTTTGATGACATTATTAAATAACCAAGTTGGATTTTTTTTTTTTAGTGTTGAATATACAGTCTTGTTAAAATCCTTCATTGGCCGGTATTACTTAAAGAAGAAGAGAGATAAGATGTTAAGATGTTCAGCTGTAATTTTTTTCTTTCTTTTTAAACTGGGGCGCAAATATATTTTGCTGATTTTTGTGCTAAGTCTGTTTCAAATATCAAATACTCTTTGCAAAAGTTAACTGTGCCATATTTTCATGCTGTTCACGATTTAAAGGATAAGTTGGATTCGTGATATACCAGACTCATGTAATATTCACTTAGGGTGGGGCAGGAGATTTTAAAATCAATGCATTTCAAAGTAGGAAAATGCATATGTGTGTAAAGTTTTATTCCAGGTTTTGCATTTTGATAGAAGGTTATAAACTCCAATGAGGGCAAAGCTGACATCGTTTTAGCCAGCAA
>JAKOOJ010000014.1:6637205-6677205 GCA_022577455.1 Arizona elegans
TCTTTTCTCTCATTTATTTTTATTCATATTCCTTTTCTAGCCAATCATAAAATTCTGGGTCCTCATTTTACCAATCTTGAAAGGATGGAAGGCTGAGTCAACCTTGAGCCTGATGAGATTTGATCTGTCAAACTGCTGGCAGCCAGTGATCAGCAGAAGTAGCCTGCAGTACTTCACTCTAACCACCGCGCCACCATGGCTCATGGTTAAGGACTGTGGATTCTAGCCCCATCTTAGATATGAAGGCAACTGGGTGACCTTGTCTCAGCTCTAGGAAAAAGGCAATGACCAACCACTTCCAAAACCTCACCAAGTCCTCTTGGGTGTTATCTGGCACAAAAGTTGTGACCTTCCAGAATCCTTTTCCTTTCTATGATTGGAGTTACAAACTTCGAAAAACGTACCGTGTGAACTTCCCCAGTTCTGCTGGTGTGTTCATTTTCTAAGTATTAATTCGGTTCTTACTGTACTTTGGAAAGCATTTGAATATTTATACATGTAAGTATTTATTTTCCTGGTAAAATTAAAGCTCCATTGTCTCGCAACTAGCCGCATTTGTTCTGACACTCCAGAAACAAAACCTTCACAAGTATGATAACCTTTATTTATAGATGGCAATAAGCATATTTAGCAATTTTATTATTCATGACCCCTTGCACTAAATATCATAATCAGAATACAGATGTGCAGGATAATTTCCATGTACAAGTTAGGGTAGTAATTCTTCTGCCACAAAAATAGCGCTGGATTTAGAGACATAATATGCCCCTGTTTAATAAATGTGTCGTGGAAGAAACAAAGAGGCTAAGAAATGGACTGGTCCTACTTTAATAACCAACTTCATAAATATACAGCATAGCCCCCACCTAAATGTAATGCAAAGCTCCAGCATTATACATTTCGTATGCTTGTTCCTACTTAGCTTACAGGAACATTATTTATTACAAAGAAAAAACCTAGCCGTGTCTTTTATCTGCATTATTCTATATAAATGCAATTGGGAGAATCTTTTATTGCTTAAAGTAATCAAACCTGATATTAATATTGTCTTAGTGCTGGTGTATGGAAAGGTTAAAAAAATTACCTGAATTTTTTCTGGTTTTTGTTCAACTGAACAAGAATCAGTCATTTCTTTAAGATGATCACATTAGGGATAACCAGAGAAATTAATGTTGATCTCTACGCATCTCAGGACTAATATGCATCTCAGAACTTAACTATCCACTGAATATTGCATTTTTCCAAATGTTTTAACACAGTAGTTGGTAGATAAATATTATAGTTGAGAACCTATTTAGGAATGCATGTGATGAGGATAAATATTCAAAAACTTAGTATCCAGTCATTTCTGCAAGTTTTTTTTAAAGCACTGATTACTATAGATTGGGAAGACAACTCATTTGTAGATTCTTTAAAAATAAAATAAGAAATCATTTCTTTTTCATCAAAATGCTGTGATCTGCCAGAGAAGTCCATTCTGGACAGAATGACAAGAATCAAAGCCTTCTCTTTGTCCTCTTTTGCAACTGCATAAATTCACAAAAATAAGTGTACATTGAGAAACAATGTGTAAAACACACTATAAGTTATTTTTTTTTGAAAGTGCACTTTTTAGGGCTGCTTAGTTGCTAAGTTGCGTGCCAAATGAGATTTTCAAAACCTTACATTGCAGAACGTTTTAAAGAAAGGTTGCATCAGATGAAAGTGTGTATTGTTTCGGGTGTATAAAAGTAACTGTTCAAGACATTTTGCAAAGTAAAGAATTTGCTGAAAGATTAAAGGGAAGAGAAGCATGTGGATATGTGGATCGCTAACACAAAATGAATTTTCACTCATATATACCAGTATCAGTAAATATGTGAATAAAGTAGAAATAGAATAAATCACCTGAACCTATTTTAGGATTTATTACTTTTTCTGTTTGTGTAAAAAATATTTCCTAATGGTTCAGCTCTTGTTCCAAGCAGTATCATTGCCTCTAAGTATCAAAATTCACTTTTCCCCATTGTTAGGGGTGCAAGATGTTTTATTTTTACTTCTGGGCATCCTAACCTAAAGAACATACATGCAGTTCTCATAGTTTATAAGGACAAATGATGAAAAGAGACCAGGACTGAGTTTTTTTTTAATGTGTGTGGTTTAGCAAAGTTTTTTTTTCTCAGTTAATTTACAGCGTGTGCAATATTTGTGAGTCTTAGTTCCAAACGTTAACTAAAATCCACGCTTCCCTTCTTTTCTTTCTTTGATCTTGCCTGGGTTTTCTTTTCCTCTTCTTGGCCTGTTGCACAAACAAATTATCTTTAACTCGCTTTAACTTTGTAGTAAGTTAACAACCCCCAGAGATTTTCCAGTTGGACACTTCATTCCCGCTCTTTTAAATCCAAACTTTTTAAAAAGGGGATCATCTCAACACTTTCTACAGTCTGGTCGTGACATAAATAACGGAGGCATTGAAAAGTGTAGTACCCAGAAGCTGGACATTTGAATTTGACTTCTTTCTTCGTCCTTCTTGAATTCTCCTAAACGAAATGCACTGGAACCATTTCAGTGCACCAAGTTGAGTTTTTTCACAAGTGTCTCTGAAGCAAAGTCTCTCATTAAGCATACGGTTAAAAAAAAAACACCTCTATGAAAATATGATAAAGTATTTATTAACTACAAAGAAGATCTGAGGAAGGCTCTATTTAAAAGCGGTACGACATAAAACTGGTCAGAAATAGCAACATCAATCAATGTCAGAAGAAAAAGAAAAGTAATTTGAAGAATTTTTGGGAGAGAGACAGAGAGAAAAAAAACTCCTTTTTTCTCTTTCGCTCTCTTCCCCCCCCCCTTTCTCCTCCTCTTTTGAGTTGACGCGTGATGCATATTCTTACCTTGACAATCTCACACTCTGTCTCTATGCCGCTATAAATTAGAGTCCCGAACCAAGGCTGAGGATCAGAAAAAAATGTTGAGGCTGTTTGTAGAAGACCAAATTATGTAAGTATTTTTACATTGATTCTGAAGGGCATCCGTTTGATTTCGGTGGAGCTGGCTTTCAAGAAAATAAATCTATTATGGAGTTTCCTGTGCCATCCTTCACTAACATTCTCAGAGGCTTATGTGAACAAAGCAAACAGAAAGGACAGCAAAACAGCAGAAGGGCCAATTAGAACAAAGAAGAACAAGTAAAACCGTACTCAAAGCAACTTATTTTGTAAGATCTTCAGTCACCAAAAAGCATCTCTTCTATTTACCGAAATTCTATTAAACTACCCATAGATTATCCCTGCGGTGGCTTTTTCTCTTCTCTTTCTTTTTTTATCTTTAACAACATCAGAGATTTTTCCAGAGAATTCGGTCTTCCCATAAAAGCTTGGTTTGGTTTAGTGGTTAAGGCACTAGGCTAATCACCAGGAGACAGTGAGTTCTAGTCCTGCCTTAATCCTGCAAGCCACCTGGTGACACCCACTCTCAGGTCAGCCCACCTTGCAAGGTTGGTATTGTGGGGAAAATAGGAGGACAAAGATGTTCGCCACCTTGGATTGTTTGTAAACATAATATAGGTGGGATACAAATAAATAAATATTGTTCTCATCATTCCCATCACCCATCTCTTTCCACTTATGACTGTATGACTGTAACTTTCTTGCTTGTATCCTTACGATTTATATTGATATTGATTGCTTCCTGATTGCTTATTTGTACCCTATGACTATCATTAAGTGTTGTACCTTATGATTTTTGATGAACATATCTTTTGTTTTATATACACTGAGAGCATATGCACCAAGACAAATTCTTTGTGTGTCGAATCACACTTGGCCAATAAAAAATTCTATTATGTTCTATATATAGAATGGAATGGAATGGAATGGAATGGAATGGAATGGAGTGGAGTGGAGTGGAGTGGAGTGGAGTGGAATAGAGTAGAGTAGAGTAGAGTAGAGTAGAGTAGAGTAGAGTAGAGTAGAGTAGAGTAGAGTAGAACAGAACAGAACAGAACAGAACAGAACAGAACAGAATAGAATAGAATAGAATAGGCCAAGTGTGATTGGACACACAAGGAATTAGTCTTGGTGCATATGCTCTCAGTGTACATAAAAGAAAAGATACGTTTGTCAAGAATCATAAGGTACAAAACACACACACACCAGCTTGGTGATCTATTTGTTTATTTTCTTTTCCATTTGTGGGATTCTCAAGAATCTTTTTCAACACAAATGTTCAAAAACACCAATGCTTTTCCTATCCTGCTTCTGCAAAGTCCAATTTTAACATCTACAGAGTATCACAGAGAAAACCATTGCTTGAACTCATTTACCTTTGTGAATTTGTCTGTCTGTCTGTCTCTCTCTCTCTGCATCTTTACATATTGTACATACAAATAAGTACATACATATACATTATTTTGCCTTCTCCATCTCATAGTTTTGGGGAGAGTGAAGAGTTTGAAACAGATGTAACTGATACGTGCCATTTGCTGCCAAGTTTATATTATAGCATCCCATGAATTTTAAAGGTACCTCTGATAAGAAGCATCAACAAGCTTAGGTTGATCCATAGAACTTATTTTTGTAATTCAAAATGCACTTATTAGAAAATCTAAGAAAAGCTGCATATTAAGGTAACACTCAGGGAAGTGACTCAATTGGAGCAGAACCCAACCAAAGTTACACTTCTGTATATCATTGATGTATTAGAAGAGTTAAGTATGATTACTTCCTTCCCATTGGAACCACAGTTGGTACCACTTGTTGATAGTAATAGCAATAGCACTTAGACTTATATGCCACTTCATAGAGCTTTACCCTCTCTAAGTGGCTTACAGAATCAGCATATTGCCCCCAACAATCTGGGTCCTAATTTTACCGACCTCTTAAGGATGGAAAGCTAAGTCAACCTTGAGCTGGTCCTGGCTATGGGCAGAGTTAGCCTGCAAATACTACATTCTAATCACCAATGACTACCATGGCTCATTGATCACTGTCTTCTCTTGAACTGAACTGAAGGCCAACGTCATCGAATGACTGGTGAAAATGGCATTTGGAATATATATAAGATGATTTTCCATCAGACAGGATGAAGAAAACAGGTGGAAGAAACTTCAAGTTGGGAAAACTGGTACGTGATCATCTCAACCTCCATCTGGTCCTCAACCTCCATTGTGGCTCAACACCACAATGATTGTGAAGAGTAAACAACCCTTCAAGCAGCATCAAAACTGCAATGCAACCTGAACAGAGGTTACCATTTAACAATAAAAACACTGACTGCGGAGATTTCAATGAAACATTGACTCTCAGAATAGCCTCCAAACATCTAATTTGATTTTTTCTTCTCCCTTTCTTACCGCCATTCACATTTCAAAGATGGCATTGTGATCGTCAGAGACAAGGACACATCAGTAGCATTTATCTTTCAGCGTGACATCTTCAATTTCCACACTTCTACAGGCAACATTAAGCATCTTCTTAACTTCCGTTTTCATTAGGAAAGTTTGAGCATTTTTGCTTCTTACAGGCAGCCTGTTTGTTCACCAATCCAGATATTTCTTTCCTAATTTGGAGGTTGGGTGAGGTTGTTTTTTTTTGGGGGGGGTGGGGTGAAGGCTGGCAGGGTAATTGTGTTGTTTTTGTCACACAGGGATGTGTGTAAAATGGCATGGCAAAATCTTCTGACTTTGTCATGAGCAGAGAAATGGGGCTGGGGTAAAGGAGAGAATTCAGGTAGTCCTTGACTTATGGCCACAATTGAGCCCAAAATTTCTGTTGTTAAGTGAGACTTCTGTTAAGTAAGTTTTCCCCCCATTTTACAACATTTCTTACCTCAGTTGTTCAATGAATCACTGCGGTTGATAAATTAGTAACCCTGTTGTTAAGTGAATCTGGCTTCCCCATTGATTCTGTTTGCCAAAACGTTCCACATGACTATGGGACACAGCAATGGTCATAAGTATGAATCGGTTGCCAAGCATCTGAATTTTGCTCCTAGGGATGCGACAAAGGTCGCAAGTGTGAAAAATGGTCAGAAGACACTTTTTTTCAGTGCCATTGTAACTTTGAAGGGTCAATAAATGAACTGTTGTAAGTCAAGAACTACCTGTAAATTTAGGAGCATAAGCAGCAGTCTTGTATTTGTGGGGTTCTCCCACTGTCTTTAGTGTTGTTTTGCTTAACCATGGTTTGTTGAACAATCCATCATTGTTCACAAACAAGGCTAGGGCTTATACTGTGGGTTACAAAACCGAACAAACTCTGCAGGGATGCTCAGCGTCAGATCACTGATCCATTTATAATTTCAAGATGTTTTCTCTCTTAGCCCTGAGATGCCGGGAGTTGAATTTGACCTATGTTATGTCCCTCAGCAACAATTTGTTAGCTGATCTTTTTTATTAAGTGCGGTCCTTGGGACAGAAGCTGCCAGGAAACATTCTCCATTTTCACTAGATCGGAGAAGAGAAAGTTTCTGGCAATTCTGTGGAAGTGGGATTCATGCTTGGAAGATACTGGCAAGCAGAGATTTAAAAACTAGTCAAAAATGTTACTTCTGTACTTATTTATTCGGTTTAGAAAACTGGTGGACCACCTGACAGATCGTCATGGAGAAAATCTGTTTATGCAGATTCTAAGAGATTATTTATTAATTAAATTTTCATATGCTGCCCATTTCACAATTCAAGGCAACTCTGGACACCTCAGAGTTGCCTTGAACCTTATCAACAACTTGATGGCACCTCATCATCGTCATCATCATCATCATCAACAACAACAACAACAACATCAGTTTATACAACTTTGGGTAGTTGAAAATCAATGAAAATTATAGACACCAATCCTTTTAAGCTACAATAGTAATACATACAAATAACGATCCCATAGAAGCCCATCAATAATCAGTCCATTAACCAATAAAAATCTTCCACCAAATTCTCCATTAGATGACCAATTTAATGTTCACACCATTGCAAAATACCAACAGGGAAGGGCTGCATAGCTTGAGGGCCAAGGCATGGAAAAAGATGGTAGAGGACAGGAAGGCCTGGAGGAACGTTGTCCATGGGGTCACAATGGGTCGGACACAAATTCACAACTAACAACAACAAAAAGCTAGATAAAGTTCAATTCAAGGGGCATTCAAGGGGGAATGAAGTTTGTTCTCTTGTGAATGCGTAAAGACTCTACATCGATTCCCCATTTGACTCCTTCCCTTGTTTCTGCCAGTTTCTCTCCTACACCATTACTATTTTAGTATATAAGAATAGAAACTTTCCATTTTAATAAATTTAATAACATCACTTGCTCCCTGAAAGGATAAAGGTACAGCTAGCTAATCAGTTTGGTTGTGTGCCAGGAAGACCCACATTATTTTTCAAAAATATATAATTATATCTTAGTAACCTGTGATTCAGTACGACAGAATGTTAACAATTTTTAAAAAGATGATTTAGTAAATCTGAGTCATTATATATTTTCTCCTCAGCACACTTAATAGTAGAAGTAATATTAATTTGTTATTCCAGTTTCCATTGAGAGGTCAATAATTTGCCATTTTTTCCTTTGCTCCCAATATCTTTGTGTTACACAACTCTGTGAATATCCTAAATCAATGCCTAAAGAGAATTAAGTTTCATTTTAGCAGACATAAATTCTTTATATAATTTCAGAGTATATCGTCTTGCATCAGTAGATCCTTAGTTTTATTCTCCAATGTTCTCATTTACTTTTTTTTTAATGTTTCCATTAGAAATGTTCAAAATATAATCACCCATAAACTTTTAAAATATCCCAAACAATCATTAAGTCAAGCATTGTCACTTCATTTACCCTGGATGTAAAAAAAATGTTTAATAGATATGTATTTAAGTACATTAAGTCTTGAGAAAATGTGGCAATTCTTTTAATCATGGATAATGTTATTTAAACATAATTGGATATTTAATAGAATTAATATTATATTAACTATACGATCCACAAAGGATCACAATGCTAAAATATTCAAGTGAGAACAAAAATATGTGGGATTGAAAAGAAAATTTTATTATATTTTTTATCCCATCATATACTGTATATTATATATAAATATATGATATATATCATATATTATATGTGTGTGTGTGTGTGTGTGTGTGTAGATAGATAGATAGATAGATAGATAGATAGATAGATAGATAGATAGATGATGGGATAAAGCTCAAGGCAGCAAATACAGATAGTTTTTGACTTATGACCACAATCGAGGCCAAAATTTCTGTTGTATGAGACATTTGTTAAGTGAGTTTTGCCTCTTTTATGACCTTTACTTGCCATAGTTGTTAGATTAATCACTGCAGTTGTTAAATTAGTAACACAGTTGTTAAATGAATCTGGCTTCCAGATTGCCCTTGCTTGTCAGAAGGTGGCAAAAAATGATCACATGATATTGCAACCATCATAAATATGACTCAGTTGCCAAGCATCTGAATTTCGACCACATGAACATAGCAGTAGTGGGTTCCACTTACCTTCGCTATCGGTTTGGAAGCGGGAGCTCGTGTGCGGCGCTTCTGTGCATACACAGAAGGTTCAGCGCATCCTCAGAGCGTCCATGATGATGTCTGGGCAGTGGGCGGAGCCTCCCGCCGCCACCGCCACTACCGAACTGGGGCGAACCGGTAGAATCCCACCACTGAATCATAGGGACTTTGCAATGGCCATAAGAGTGAAAAACAGTCATAAGTCATTTTTTTCAGTGCCAATGTAACTTCGAGCGGTCCCCAAACAAACTGTTGTAAGTTGAGAGCTACCTGTATCACTAATACCCCTGGCTACTTCTTTCTCCCACAATAACAATTGTGTGACAAGTGGCTTGGGCTGAGAGAGAGAGAGTGACTGGCCAAAAGTCACCCCAAATCTTTGGAAAGATTTAAAAAATAGTATATATCTGCCAAATACAAACGTACATATTTAGAGTTATTTTTGGTAAGAACACTATGGACTATCGAACGGAACGGAAATCAAATCGCAAGCCAGAATGAACTACCCACACCTAAACTTAGGAGATCTTTAGAATATCTATACAAAATATCTGAATGAAAGTAATTAATGAATGGACTAAAATTATTAAAAGTAACTGATATTTTAAAAAAAAAACCTTCTCAATCGTTAATTTCTTATTCAGTTATGCATTTGAAGACTTGATCATCGATGTTCCTACATTTCCCACTCTTACATATTTAACCAACCCATCTTCTGGATAAATTTAATTTAATTTAATTTAATTAATTAAATTTATATGCCGCCCCTCTCCGAAGACTCAGGGCGGCTCACAACACATTTTAAAAAATAAAAAGTTTCTTTGGTAGAAGAATATGAGCCTCTTGTAAAATAAAATAAAATAACTTCAGGCTAAAATGTATTTGTGAAAGACTATCCTACTTAAGTGCATATTTTCCTAAACCATCCCTTCCAATTAAGAAGAACTTTTCCATAAATGTATACATTGTGTTAACAATCCCATCTGCCTGAAAGATTTTATTATTAGCTTTCTCTTTTTCAAGAAGTGTCTTCTCGCCAAGGTCAAGTCAAGGATTGGATGGAACTCGGTGTTCTATCTTCATATACACTTAATATTGTAAAGTTATTTTAGGCAAGCCTTTAAATGAAGGCCAGTTAGACTCTAGAGAAATTCCACTGTAGCCAAATTATGGTGAAAGGACAGAACCTAAGGGAAAGGAATACCAAAGATGCAAAGCATTCAGTTTTTTTTTAAAAAAAAAAATATTATTGTTCCTCTTTGAATAAAAGAAATTATCTTGCTGCGTACAGTGACATCGTCAAAGATGCATGTATCGTGGCTTTTCTTAAAAATAAAACCCACATGCACACAAACACAATGAGATAACACCTTGTCAAGTACGTATATTCTTTGTTGACAGCCTTGAATGCAGTCACAATAACGAGAGCGCTATTTCAGCAGATTCCCCATTCTGCTGCCATTGGCAGAGTCAGCCATTTTATAAAATTGTGACTGTTTACCACTTTAATCATCAATCGAGAGCTAGTCAAAACAAGAAGTCAGAAGGAGTAGTAAATTGCACTGGTGCCGCGAGAGGAATTTGAACTAGTTTTGCTGAAATTCACTAAAAATACACGGAGGCGTTTCCCCGCCCACCCTTCACCTAGCTTTGCAAAAAAAAAAAGTTGTGTGGAAAGATTGGACGAAGAACTCTGGATGATCTGCGTTAGGAAAGAAAGAAAGTTTTCCAGTAGGTTTAGGGATGGGAACAGATTGTCCTACCTGCATTGGAATATGAGTGTCCTTCTTTGAGGGAAATGGGCAGTTCAGAAATCTGAAAAATAAATAAATAAATAGGATGAATGGAAGGAAGGAAGGAAGGAAGGAAGGAAGGAAAATTGCCAATAAAATGTAAAAGAGGAAGGAAGGAAGGAAGGAAGGAAGGAAGGAAGGAAGGAAGGAAGGAAGGCTCCCAATAAAATGTAAGAGGAAGGAAGAAAGGAAGGAAGGAAGGAAGGAAGGAAGGAAGGAAGGAAGGAAGGAAGGAAGACTCCCAATAAAATGTAAAAGAAGGAAGGAAGGAAGGAAGGAGAATAGGAGGGAGAGAGAGGAAGGGAGGGAGGGAAGAAGGAAGGAAAGAGGGAGGGAAGGAGGGAGGAAGGAAAAAAATTCCCTTAGTTTCAATAAAATCCATTCTAAGAAGAAATGTTGAGAGTTAAGAAAATGCTGCTATATTTCTACATGAAAAAAGAGAATTTTGTAAATATTGTGTGGTTAAAACTGAGCTGCAATCACTACCTTGGATAATACCCAAAGGATTTAATGGTGCTTGGCTTCATGTAGATGTTTATGGATTTATACAACCTGACTGCAATTCTACACACAGTCCATCCTACTGAATACAGGCAGTTCCCAAGTTATGACTGTAATTGAGCCTGGCACGTATGGTCATAAGTTGTGATGTTGCAAAGTGGGTTGCCATGTGATCGATTTTACAACCTTATTCGCAGTGGTTGTTAAGTGAATGCCGTGGTCACTATGGGCTGAGTTTTGCTGGAAACTTAGAGTCAAAGAAAAAATGACCCAGAGATATCTGCAAGACATAGCCAAAGTGAAGTGAAGATGGCAACCGCAACTGAAGCCCTTGTTGTTGTGTAGGTGTGTTGCACACACAATGTATGTAATAAACAGAGCTTTGATCTCACCATCATCTTGGACTTGTTTGGACCGTTCTCTGCAGACATGCGTCCTCTTCTTCATCTCAGACGTCAGGGATACTGATTTAAATGTGCTGCACACATTCGCCAAAGTATTCTTTGTTAGTCTTAATTCACATGCTGCCGATGCAAAAGCCAATGTGACCTGTTCAAAGACAGAACATTCTTGGGATCCTTTCCCTCCCTAACCATATTGTAGGTTTTCAGGTTAGAAGTGGGGCAGGAGGATTCCAAGAAACCTAACCATACAAATATCGAGGTGGGAGAGTAGGAGGGATCTGTTTTATGACCTGGTCCTTTAAAATAATGATACACGTTGTGTCATGTGGAATACATACATACATACATACATACATACATACATACATACATAGTGTTTTTCTATCGAGGCACCTGGTCTACCCCAACATGTGGGAGGGAGCATACTGTTTTCCTTTCGCCTTTCAGCTCCAATCCAGGAGTCGCATTCACGACAAACCAAATATAAATTTGGTATAAAATGGTTTGTCATGAATGCAACTGCTCCTGGATTGGAGCTGAAAGGCAAAAGGGAAGCAGTATGCTCCCTCCCACATGTTGGGGTAGACCAGGTGCCTCGATAGAAAAACACATAATCTCTCCCCTGGCACAAACTGATGAAGGGAGGAGAACTTGTGGCTCAGAGGTTAATACAACTGCCTAATATGCAGGCAGCCCAAGTTTGAATCCGAGCAATGGTATGGCTAGCTGATGAGAGCTAAATAGCTTGAAATAGATCTATACTAGTCTCCCTTTATTTCTTTATCTACAAAATATAATTTTTTTTGGTGTGTGTATGTATGTATACATACATACATACATACACACACATATACATATACATATACATATACATATACATATACATATACACATATATATATATATATATATATATATATATATATATATATATATGTAGGTCTTTGGTTATTCGGGTCTTCTCCCACGTAAAATTGGAAGTGTCTTGGCGACGTTTCGACGAAGTCTCATTCGTCATCTTCAGGCTGGTGTTCTCGGCTTCATGCTTCCAGGAAGCACGAAGCCGAGAACACCAGCCTGAAGATGACGAATGAGACTTCGTCGAAACGTCGCCAAGACACTTCCAATTTTACGTGGGAGAAGACCCGAATAACCAAAGACCTACATACAAACACCCGCAAAAACCTGAGAAAACAAATATATATATATACACACACACACACATATATACATATATGTGTACATATATGACTCCACTGAGCTAGGGCTGTAGAAAAATCTTGGCTACGTAGGAAAAACCTGGCTAAAAGAAAAACCTACGAACACATAAAACCTACGAAAAAGTAAGAAAATATATACATATATATATATACATATACATGTATATATATACACACACACACACATATGTTTGTGTGTATATATATACACACACACATACTATGGAGTGTCTTTCCTTTTTCTTTTTTTTTTAAATATGTACTCAGCAGACTGTGAGCAATACATTTGATTTGCTGACCAAATGAATTCTGTAATCACAATCTAGGCTTTTTATGTTTATGTGAAACAAAGCAGTAAATTTAGATCACTTTAATCACATGTGAAAATGATGGAGTTTCAAGGGACTAGGTCCTGGAAACTGTGGAAGGACAGAAGATTAAAAGAGAGAGAGGGAGGGAGGGGGAGAGAGAGAGAGAAAGGGAGGGAGAGTGGGAGGCAGAGAGAGATTCTATAAACATAATCTTTTTTCCTGACAATCTTATTTAGTAAATTAGCTCATTCTAAATATTTCCATCCATCCCTTTTTATAGATCCTTCGCTTCAACCAAAGAGGCAGAAATTGCTCTATCTGGAAGGGTATTCTGGAAGTTCCTGCAACTTTAGATTTGAGATGTCCACTTTCCTCACAGATCCCATCTTATTGTTACTTTTATTTTCGACAATTGCATGTTCCCGAGCAAACGTCTTTCTCCTGAGACCATCTCAGGATACAATTTGCACATGTGGGTGGAAGAGAAAAAACATTTCCATAATTCATCATCAAATTATGTCCATTCATAAGGTCAACAAGATGAGATGTATGCGCTTCTTTGTAATCTAATGAATCACTGGTGTTTTTTTTTTTTTCATCCGCTCAGACATCTGTTCTTTTAATGCCTATTTTAAAAGGGGAAAGGCACTTCTTTTGATTGTGAGGCAATTATTCGAAGAGAATGGCCTTTTATAATTCTTAACTTATATCTGGAGATAAAGACAACTAGGAGATTTGAGGGCCGTATGAAAGATTTTTTTTTTTCATTCAAAGTGAAGCCCAGTGCATTTTGGGCACCGTGCCAGCTTCATTTGGGTGTGAAAATGTCTGGCATTTGGCTGGAATTTTAGTTGCAGTTGAGTACACTGCTGTGAATTGGCTTTTCTGCCTGGTGAATAAACAATGTGAAAAAGATGGGAGGCTAGCAGTGGAATGATCCCATCATCCTCCAAGGTCTTGCTTTTATTTCCCTTTTCGACGGAATTCCTCTTGCATGGGATGCTAGGATAACAATTACATGCTCCCAGTCTGCCATCCTGTCTGCATGATTAAGCTGTAGTCCAACAAGCTCCAGTCTCATGCAGTCATTTGTGGAAGGACACAATTGGAAATGAGATTGTAAATACAATTGTAAATATCTAGAGCACATGAAGGAAAGAGTTGCCCTTAAAGGAGAATATTTGTAGCTCTGGGTTGAAATGAAGAGTCCTTGGTGCTCTTTGAGCTTGGTTGTTTTCTTGCTTCAGTAGGTAAACCTACTAGGTAACTAGGTAACATCATCGGTGCTGAGGATGTTACTGTCAAATGCCAGAGAAATCAGGAGATCCGGGCAATTCAAATAGGTGTAATGATTTTTTTTTTAATTTGATTTATATGCCGCCCTTCTCCGGAGACTCAGGGCGGCTTACAATGCGTTAAGCAATAGCCTTCATACTTTTGTATATTTATACAAAGTCAGCTTATTGCCCCCACAAACTGGGTCCTCAATTTACCTACCTTAGAAAGGATGGAAGGCTGAGTCAACCTTGAGTCTTGGAGAGATTCGAACCAGCAAGTAATTGCAGGCAGCTGTGTTAATAACAGGGTGCTCAGACCACTGTACTATCAAGGCTCTTATTTATTTATTGTAAGCTTAAGTTTTCTACAAGAATCTGAACTACTAACGGTAAAAACAATTTGGCGGTAGATAAGGAATTCACGGTGGGCTGGACTTAGATTACTTGTGAGTGCGAAGGGACTCATGAATGATGACACATTTGACCCCTCCCTCAGGCTCAGCCTGGTCATCTCCCATATTTACCTAGTTTGGGTAATGAAACATCTGCAAGAAAACTACCAAGCTCAGAGAGTGCCAGGGACTCTTTAAGAGTTGCCCTTTCAGACATAAAGACAGAGGTGGCATTCAGCCGGTTTGTACCGATTCGGGTGAACCAGTAGCGGCGACTGCGGTGGGCCTGCCCACCCGCCCCGGCATAATGCCATCCTATTTAGCCATGTTTTTGAGGCCGGGCACATGCGCGGAAGGCGCATGCGAGAGCAAAGCAAATGTGCAGAAGGCACATGCACGCAGAGAACCAGTGGTAAGAATACGTGAAACCCATCGCTGCATAAAGACCCAGCAGGAGCACACTAGATGGTGATCGAAACACATGTGTATTTTGCCTCTTTCCTTCACAACCCGATTTCAGTTTGACAGGACTTGGTTTCAGGTAGTGGATATAGGCCCACAGCATTCATGTTTTCCCTGAAGCAAGAAAAACAGGGAACATGTACAAGGCTGACCAAAGACTTTTTCTGTCAGAGGTGTCCTCTCCTATTCTATCTCAAGAATAATTGATTGGACTGACCATTGACTCTTTCTCCAGTCTTTCCTGTGTCTGAATACAGTATGTAGATGAAAGGTGCAAGACATATAAGCAGTGGTGAAATCCAATTTTTTTTACTACCGGTTCTGTGGCTGTGGCTTGATGGGAGTGGCTTGGTGGGCATGGCAGGAGAAGGATACTGCAAAATCCCCATTCCCTCCCCACTCCAGGGGAAGGATATTGCAAAATCTCCATTCCCACCCCACTCCAGGGGAAGGATATTGCAAAATCTCCATTCTACTAGCATTTGTCATAAGAGGTGACTCTTTCATTCTACCCAGAGGTGGTATTCTGTTGGTTCATACCTGTTCAGACAAACTGGTAGCGGCGACTGCGGTGGGCCTGCCCACCCATCCTGCATAATGCCATCCTATTTAGCCACTTTTTTGAGGCCGGACACATGCACGGAAGGCGTGCACGTGACAAAGCACATGTGTGGAAGGCCAGGCGCATGCGCAGTGAACCGGTGGTAAGCATTTCTGAAACCCACTGCTGATTCTACCTAACAATGGGGAAAGCCTGTTCAATAAGGTCCATGAAAGCTGCCTTTTCAGATAGCCTCTTGATGTTCATTGCTTTGGACGAAAGTTCTGGATAGCTAAGTTCTCTTAGTTTTATATAACTGATGCAAGCAAGGAAGAAGAGACAAAGGGACACACACACACACACAAAAGGTGTGGGGCAGGGGTGGGTTCTACTTACATTTTACTACCAGTTTGCAACAGGATCATGCGCGCGCGCCTTGCTTCTGCAAATGTGCAGATTGCCGATGACAACATCCAGGGCAGTGGGCAGGGCCTCCTGCCAGTTTTACTACCGGTTCTTGCAAACCGGTCCGAACCGGGAGTAACCCATCACTGGTGTGGGGTTTCAATTGCATGGTTGCCACCAACATGCTGACATTTTCACATGCACACACAACTACACCTGCTCTGGTGTGTCTCGACAGAGTTTCCTCCTTTGACCGTCAAGCTTTAGTTTTGCGTGCTGTTAAAATCTAGTGAACTCATGAAACCCATAAAATGCTTGGTATGTGCCACCCATTTGTTACAGTGAGATGAACATATGAAGTTAATTAATAGATAAAATAAAGCGCACAATTGTGATTTTAGGAATCCAAATTCTTCTGCTGTCATTGTTCTTCAAGCAACCATTTTTTCCCCCACTTCTTTCTGTAGCCCCAAAACAGAAAGAAAACTCATTTAGTTCCTTAAAGGTAGGTGTTGAAATCATTAATAAAAGATGTGCCAATTAAACACACACACACACACACATGAACCAAACTGGTGATACCACAAATGTGGAGATAAAATACTGCAGGAATAATTAGATGCTAGCATCAAAAATGCTGCATTAAATTAAAACAGTGGGGTGTTTCCATTTACGGTATTTTCAAATTTTGCTCTTTACCTGTCAGAGTTTATCTTTAAAGTTGGTTTTGATTTTGTTTCCTCATGGTACTTATTTCCCTTTCATTTCCTTTCTCTTTGATGTGCTTTTCTGGAGCTTGTTTGGACCTTTCTGGATCATTTTTGCTCCATCTGCTATAAATAATTGGACCCAAACAGTTAGCTCACCTAATAAAGAGTCACCCTTTTGAAATATATTGGAATATGAGGAACAGTGATTTTAGCCCTCTGTAATGCAAAGGAGGTGACCTTAATGGGATTAACAGAATCACAATTGGAAGCAAGGGAAAAAAAATAGAGCAATTTATAACTTTCCTCTTTTACATTTTCCTTTTTTATATTAGTAGGAATTGTAAAACAGACTTGCAACTATACCAAAAAGGATAGGGGCTATTATGATTAGTCATACAATCAGCCAGATGTTTGGACTGGATTTGGTATTTTTATCCATCTATCAAATCCCTCCCAAAGACCTGGAATAGGCAGATAATATTGTTTGATGATATTAAAATTATTGTGGCAAGATGTCTGATAGTGATTGTCTTAGTGATCGATGGTGACTTTGGTTATTATGGTTCATCACACAGTCAGCCAGGTGTTCAGACTATAATTTGGCATTTTTGTCCACTTATCGTGCCCTTCCCAAGGACCTGGGATAAGTAGAAGTTCTTTGATGGTGTTAGAAGAATCGTTGTAGGATGGAAGCTGTTCCAAGTAAAGCTGCCTTCTCCAATTGACTCTTGGTGAATTTGTCAATGCCAATGGTTTTCAAGTTATGCTCCAGTTATTATTATTGTAATTATGAGTAATCTGCAATTAGATTCACAATCTAAGACTAAAAAGTAAAGGTAAAGGTTCCCCTCATACATATGTGCTAGTCGTTCCCGACTCTAGGGGGCGGCGCTCATCTCTGTTTCAAAGCCGAAGAGCCAGCGCTGTCCGAAGACGTCTCCGTGATCATGTGGCTGGCATGACTCAACGCCAAAGGCGCACGGAACGCTGTTCCCTTTCCACCAAAGGTGGTCCCTATTTTTCTACTTGCATTTTCCTAAGTTTTCAAGTTTTCCTAAAATATTCTTCATTTTCAATGAAAAATGAAAAATTGTATTTTTTGGACTATAAGATGCACCTAAATTTAGAAGAGGAAAAATGTTTTTGGCCTTCATTTTTGGCCCTTTTTTTGGCCCTTTTCCAGCCTTTTTTCAGACCATTTTGGGGCTTTTTTCAGCCTGTTTCTGGGGCTTTTTGGCCCCATTTTTGAGGCTTATTTGGCCCGTTTTTGAGGCTTTTTTGACCCATTTTCAAGGATTTTTTGGCCCGTTTTCAAGGCTTTCTTGGCCTGTTTTCAAGGGTTTTTTGGCCCATTTTGAGGCTTCTTATGGGCCGTTTTTGAGGCTTTTTTTGGCCTGTTTTCAATGCTTTTTTCGGCCCGTGTTTTTTGGGAAAAATGGGCCAAAAAAGCCTTGAAAAAAGGCCTGAAAAAGGCCCCCAAAAGGCCCAAAAGTGGGGCTTGTGGAGGCCAAAAAATGGCTGATGGGTGGGTGGGGCTTCAGCAATATTCGGTCTATAAGGCGCACAGACATTTTCACCCCCTTTTGGGAGACAAAAAAGTGAGTCTTATAGTCCGAAAAATATGGTAATGGAAATGGTTTCTTGATGACCAAAGTGATGGATACACACACAAACACACAAAACAAAAGCACTTTTCAATACAGTTAGACCTCAACTTACAACCATTAATTTAGTGACTGTTCAAAGTTACAACAGCACTGAAAAAAGTGACTTACGACTGTTTTTCACACTGATGACCATTGTAGCCTCCACCATGGTCACATGATCAAATTCCAGGTGTTTGACAACTGGCAATGTCCTGTGTTTATGACAGTTGCAGTGTTCCGGGGTCATGTGATCCCCGTTGTGACCTCCTGACAGGCAAAGTCAATGGGGAAGCCAGACTTACTTAAAACTGTGTTGCTAAGTTAACAAGCGCAGTGATTCACTCAACAACGATGGCGAGAAAGATGGTAAAATCGGGGGGGGGGGGAAATCTCACTTAACCATTGTCTTGCTTAGCAAGACAAATTTGTGACTCAGTTGTGGCTGTAAGCCATAGGAGGGCTACCTATACAGTCATCGAGAAATGAAAAAAAACAAGTAAATAATAAATATTAGAAGCCAATTCAAGAATAAAAACACCCCCAAATCTTCTACGATGCCAATTCTACTCTACAAAGACTTAGAAGGTTGAAGCTGCCAAAAGTTCCAGAGTCCTCTTAGCCTTTGTCTCTGAGACACAGAAGGACTGGCAGAAGCCATTGTTGCTATGAACATCCTCCTCTAAAGTCAAAATATTAGAAGTTTCAAATTTCAGGCTGTCAAAATTGCCAGATTTTATTTTATTTCCCTCCCTCTCCCCCCCCCCCCCACTTCGGCAATCCACCACCATGGGTTAGTTTTTTTTTATTTACTTCATCTCTCCATTCTGTGCCAGTCAACTAGCTGTAAAGTAATTGTGTTATGAAATGAAATTAGGAGGGCGAACACAGATGCACAGGGACAATATTTTGACTGGGGAAAATGCCTAATGAAGCCGTTAAAGACTGAAGAGTGGCTACGGAGCTGCTGCGTGATTTCTTCCTAGTCAAAACAGGTTTGTGAATGGGATTCCCCCCCGCCCCAGCCCACTCTCATCATCACGGAGGCTTGCTTGTAGAATCTGCTTCCCCTTAAATTGCTAACATTTTACCTTCCAGAGTTGGAGGTGGTGCAATATTAAAGTTTTTAAAAATGTCAAAGCGTACTAAAAAGCAGAGACATCACCCTTCCAACAAAAGTGCGTATAGTCAAGGCGATGGTTTTTCCAGTTGCAATGGATGGCTGTGAAAGTTGGACCATAAGGAAGGCTGAGAAGGCCAAAGAATGGAGGCCTTTGAACTCTGGTGCTGGAGAAAAATCTGTGAGTCCCTTGGACTGCAAGGCGATCCAACCGGTCAGTCCTAGAGGAGATCAACCCTGATTGCTCTTTAGAAGGCCAGATCCTGAAGATGAAGCTCAAATGCTTTGGCCACCTAATGAGAAGGAAGACTGACTGGAGAAGAGCCTAATGCTGGGAACGATGGAGGGCAAAAGAAGAAGGGGACATCAGAGAACGAGATGGCTGGATGGAGTCACTGAAGCAGTCAGTGTGAGCTTAAATAGACTCCAGAGGATGGTAGAGGACAGGAAGGCCTGGAGGAACATTGTCCATGGGGTCGCGATGGGTCGGACACGACTTCGCAAATAACAACAAAAATTGTCAAATGTTGAATGTCTGCTTATATCTCTGCTAATACAGCGGAATAAATTAAAGATGATGTGGGAGTTGGTTTTTTTTTTGTTGTTGTTATTGTTTTGCCTATAGAAGACATCTTAGTGGTCCCCTTTTGGCTTAAAAGATAAAGGTAAACTTTGTGGGACTCCAAACTTCAGATGTACCAATAAAGGAGAATATTTGTAGCTCAGGATTGAAATGAGGGGTTCTTGGGGCTTTCCGAGCTGGGTGGTTTTCTTGCAGATGTTTCATGACCCAAACTAGATAACCTCATCAGTGCTGGTCTTCAGATGTTCTAGAGGTTCGGATGTTCTAGAGCTTATTGTACACAATTAAATTCTATCTAAAAGCCCAGGCAAGTGAGAATGTATTACGCTTGCCCACGATTCCATTACAGTGGTTTTGCCATTTGGAAAACCTTTCTGGTTCATCTGATGATATAATGGCAGTGTTCGTAATTCAGCAAGAATCTATGATTTGAACTACAGTCAAGAAAAAGCTGGCGTCCAAAGAAATATAATATTTTTATGCCCCCTTTGAGTCAGTCTTGACTCCTGGAAAATGCCAAGCAAAGTCCCTGGAGTTTTCTTAGCAAGATTTCAGAACTGGTTTGCCATTGTTTTCTTCCTAGCATTGAGAGAGTATACAGGTAGTCCTCAATTTACAACCGTTTGCTTAGGGACTGTTTGAAGTTTTGTTTTTTTTTAATTTTATTTATATGCCGCTCTTCTCCGGAGACTCAAGGCAGCTTACAGTGCGTTAAGCAATAGCCTTCATACTTTTGTATATTTATACAAAGTCAGCTTATTGCCCCCACAAACTGGATCCTCAATTTACCTACCTTAGAAAGGATGGAAGGCTGAGTCAACCTTGAGCCTGGCGAGATTCGATCTTACTTTAATTGCAGACAGCTGGTTTTAAATTACAGTGCTTCTGTCTGTTGAACTATCCAGACTCCTGGATAAGTTATGACGACACTGAAAAAAAAGCGATCATGTGATCAAAATTTGGATGCTTGGCAACTGCAATATTTATTGCAGTCTAGGGTCCTGTGATGATCCCGTTTTGCGACCTACTGACAAGCAAAGTCAGATTCACTTAACAACGGTGTTACTAACTTAACAAGTGCAGTGATTCACTTAACAAACATAGAAAGAAAAGTCGTAAAATGGGGCAAAACTCACTGAACAAATTTCTCCCTTTGCAACATAAATTTTGGTCTCAATTGTCGTCATAGGTTGATGACTACTTGGGACTGGCCCAAAATCATCCAGATCAGCAGTGAAACCCAGCAGGTTCTGACAGGTTCTGGAGAACCGGTAGCGGAAATTTTGAGCAGTTCGGAGAACCGGCAAATACCACCTCTGGCTGGCCCCAGAGTGGAGTGGGAATGGAGATTTAGCAATATCCTTCCCCCAGGAGTGGGGATTTTGCAGTATCCTTTCCCTGCACACCCACCAAGCCCCACCCACCAAGCCACACCACACCCACCAAGCCACGCCCACAGAATCAGTAGTAAACAAATTTGGATTTCACCACTAATCCAGATAGTTTCACGCCTAAGGCAGGACGAAAACTAACAGTCTCCAGTTTCTAGTTCAATACCTTCCCCATTAAACCATACTTCCCTTTGGGAAGAGAGAAAGAGAGAGAGAGGGTGACTAGCTCAAGGTCACCTGGCTGCCTTTGTGCCTAAGGTGGGACTAGAACTCACAGTCTCCCAGTTTCTAGACTGATGCCTTAACCACTATACCAAACTGAAAAACGAATACAATTTGGGAAGCATGTGCTCTAAGTTATGTGATATTCATCAAGAAAGCTCCATATTTGAAGGCAAAAATCTGGAATATCTGTAACACCAACCTATCCCTTCTTAAAGCAATAATGTCTTTTCTTGGGGCAGCATAGCTGCAGCATGAACCTAGTGTGTTAATTTTTTCATTTGATTAAAGGAATTGTAGACAGATGCCATTTGCACACTCCAAGTGTTCCAAGCCACATTTTTTTGCCTTTGAATCTGCCACACAACCCTATAAATCAAAAAGAGAGAGGGGAACTGTGAGTGATTATATTATTTTCATTCATTTTATCATTTATTTACAGTCTTTTAATATGCCGGTTTCCACCAAGCCCCATCAAAATAATGACAAAGATGGTATATAAAAGCTGTAAAACAATATTGAAAGAACATTTGAACCGAGGAGTAATATTTTTTTTAAGGATTTCAAAGCTGGTTTAATGCTGATAGAGTTGGCTAAATTCAATAGAAATGGGAGTAGGAATTCATCACTCTTCACTCTGGTGCTGGAAAAAAAAAAGAACGTAGAAGAAACAAATGGCATCCTGCATCATCAGGGAGATAATTATCCTCCCTTCCTATATATAAAAATAAAATAAGCCCTTCTCACCCCCAGCGTTATGTGTCTTCTTCAATCTCAAGTCCGCTAGCGGAGGCTTGGGAAATGATGAGGAAGGACACTCGCCTCCCACTCAGAAGGCTGAGAGGTCAATCCTAGATAATGGCAGATGTTTCTCTCCTAGGGTGCAAAGAAAAAAGAAAATCTGCTGCGAACTCCACATAGGCGTCAGGAAGGGAATCTTGTCAGTAAATGCTCAGCGCCAGCCAGTCGCCCTGATTCTACCCCAAATTAAGGGATTACAGGTTCATAAAAGTTTTTTTTTTTTTAATACTTACAAAAACCTGGTGGAATCCTTTTCTAATGGTGCCTGGAGAACGATGGGCCATGCTGTCTTTTAAATAGGATCATAGCACACGGATCTGCTGTTCCGTTGGCCTTGTTTTGAACTCTGCCAATGTTTTGACAACCGACATCTGAAGGAGCGTTCTCTCATTGGATTGCTATTAATTCAGTTAAAATGTAGGAGACCAGAGAATAAGCAGGGAGCTCAAGCTTGCAGAGGGCTAAGGAGACCTTTAGATTGCTCAGGCATCCCGTTCCGGCTGTCCTTTGCCCTCTCTTACATTCCTTATTATAGTACATTAAAACCCTTTGCTCTATCAAATTGACAAAGGCAGCTATAAAAGGGGTCCTTTCTAATACCCAGTAATATAAACTATGTTTGTACACTTACGACATAATCCCTAATTACTTCCATACTTTTATGCGTAAAGAGCTTCAACTGTCTTGTTTTAAGCATGCTTACTGAGTGGAATGAATTCTGGTGGGGTTTTCTTTTTTCTTTTTTAATACATACAAGGCAATTTGTAGAAAGAGAAGGACTCATTTCTGGATTGGCAAGATGGCTCCTATTTAAAAAAAATAAATACGTCCGGTGTCATTGATCCATTGCATCTTGCATCAGGATGTGACCAAAAGAGTTTGTCCATGACCCTGACAATAGCCTAGAGTGCTTAAAGCAATTACCCTACCTTTTCATAACAAAGTTTATGAAATTGCTTTTTGGTTGCTTACTGTTGATGTCTTAGCCGTGTCAATAATTCTAAGTGAATGTCTTGGATTGACACTTCACCTTTTTAAGAATCATTTTTAAGAGGATAAAAAGGTAAAGGTAAAGGTTCCCCTCGCACATATGTACTAGTTGTTCCCGACTCTAGGGGGTGGTGCTCATCTCCATTTCGAAGCCGAAGAGCCAGCGCTGTCGAAAGATGTCTCCATGGTCATGTGGCCGGCATGACTAAACACCAAAGGTGCACAGAACGCTGTTCCCTTCCCACCAAAGGTGGTCCCTATTTTTCTACTTGCATTTTTTTTACGTGCTTTCAAACTGCTAGGTTGGCAGAAGCTGGGACAAGTAACGGGAGCTCACCCCATTAAGTGGCACTAGGGATTTGAACCGCTGAACTGCCAACCTTTCGGTCAACAAGCTCAACGTCTTAGCCACTGAGCCACTGCGTCCCTCTTTAAAGAGGATAGTTTTTGTTATATATAATAACCAGGAGACATTTGTGGCAGTGCCTTGTGGATTTTTTGGCCTTGCTACATATTGTTGCAACATAATCCTTAAAGGATCACCAGAATTGATGTCTGGGGCAAAAGTGGATAAGGACTTTTTAAGATGGAACAACTTCCTATAGTAAGTGAGAGAAAAGCAGAAATGGCAATGAGACGGTAACCTTGCTAGCATTGGCCATTGTTTTATTTTTATTTGTGGATCATTCCATCTATTTTTAAGGGTGTTGGTGCATTAACTGGACTATTGGCCATGTTTAGTAGGGTGACAAAAGTCAGAATCCAATAAGATCCAGGGGATCATATTTTGTCTCCTTTGCCTGATTCCTATGACCCAATCACAGCTCTTCAGTTTCAAATGGAGCTATCCATGGTCCTGCTTTTTTTGTTAGAACTATTTTCTCCATCCTTCAAATAATTACTCCTGACTGAATTCTGACCAACTCTAAACTCTACCTAAATTTTAACAGTTCTTCCTAAAATTTGGGGGAAATAGTCTGCATGTTACTTTGGGCTTCTGTATGGAAAAATTAATAGTTTAAAAATAAACACATGCCCTTGTTCCTAAGAGTTAAAGCATTTTCCCTGTTTCAATAAGAAGAAGAAAAAATAATTACAACTTAGTCATCAATAGTTTGAGAAATGAGCTCATAGCCCTTCCTCTCATTTAAACATTATCCATGGAATAGATGGTTAGAACTCCATTACACATTAATGTTAAACACTTAAACATTTCATATATAATATGGAGGTCAGGCATATTATTCTTTCATTACCAAGAAGTCATATATCAAATCCTTCACAGGAAACCTGGTTCCCAAGAAAATAGGAAGATAAATATATTGATCACAACCTCTTTGTCAAATTAGGCCAAACCCTTTGAACTAAGTCAGAAAGTTAGATTTTGAATAAAGAGTAGCTGAGTGAAGCTTCTTTTTTAATTGGTCAAGAGTTATAGGAAATCATTGGGAGCTGAGCAAACAGATGAGTACATTCTTATGCATGTCCAAGTGGCCATTTTTGCAAGCTCTTCACTGTCCAAAATTTGCATCATTCTTATAAATCTGATGAAAAAATTCGAAATCTTGAGCAAACAAGTCATATATAGGGTGTCAAACTTGGGAGCAAAAGGGATAGGCCAAAGAAAGAAGCATAATTCAGAAAGATTAAAGGAGTTAACATCTCAACCTTCCTGGTTCAAGACTGAGCCACAAAGGAGCAACAGTTAGTGTCTTGCTTTCTCTGTCTCGCACACAAAGAAAAATGCTGAACTCTTGAGTTTTTTTCCCTCCTGGAAAGAGTTCTGTTTTTCTACTTCATTCCTTGGAAAGCTTATTGTTGTTTTTCTTGGAATTTCATACACTGGTGCTTTTAAGTTTGCCTTATTGTTGTCTAATGGTAGAGCACGTAGGATGTGGTGTTGTTTCTTATAAAAATAAAAATAAAACTAGATCAACGAGAGGACTTATGCTGTCTGTCTTTGGGATGTAACTAAAAAATGGGAAAGAGAAGATATTTGTGTACATGGTTAGGTGAACCTCATAACTTGGATAAATATATGAAGCATAAAGAAACTCACATCTTACCTATGTGGATTTCATTCAAGCTGTTGGTTGAACTGATTCAATTTGTAGCACCAGACAGCTGTCTAGAACTAAGACTGCTGTGAATCGGTCACAAGGAACACAAGTTTATTTCACACCTATTTTAAAGTTTGGAGATGATGGTGCCGTATCTATTTCTATCAGCGTGTAGCAAATCTCACACTCGCTTTCCCTTTCCCTGTGAAAAGTAGTTCTTTCTTTCTTTCTTTCTTTCTTTCTTTCTTTCTTTTCTTGAGCCTTGCAATAAGGCTCCCTAAAACAGAAGTGCCTGTGGGGTTTAATCTACAAAATGGTGGTTACATCCAAGGGACAGGGCTTCTATCATAATTTTGTGCCTGCTGTTTTGCAGGTTTTGAATCCTCTGAGGATGGTGCTGTCTTAAACCAAGCTCTTCAGTGAGATCACTCCATGTGAGTAAGCAGGAGTAACATCCAAAGTACTTTGCTTTTAATCTGGAACCAATTCTGTTGTTGTTGTTGTTGTGTTGTTCAGTCGCTAAGTTCATGTCTGACTTTTTGCAACCCCATGTACCATAGCACCCCAGGCTCCCCTCTCCTCCAATATTTCCTAGAGTTTGTCCAAACTCATGTTCATTGCGTTGATGACTCTATCTAACCATCTCCATGGAGCAGTGATGGCGCAGTGGTTAGAGTGCAGTACTGCAGCCTACTTCTGCTGCCCGCTGGCTGCCTGTAATTTGGCAGTTCAAGTCCCACCAGGCTCAAGATTGACTCAGCCTTCCATCCTTCCAAGGTGGATAAAATGAGGACCCAGATTGTTGGGAGCAATATGCAGACTCTGTAAACCGCTTAGAGAGGGCTGTAAAAGCACTGTGAAGCGGTATATAAGTCTAAGTGCTATTGCTATTGCTATCTCCTCATCTACCATCCCCTTCTCCTTTTGCCTACCATCTTTCCCAACATCAGGGTCTTTTCCAAGGAGTCCTATCTTCTCATTTGGTTGGCCAGAGTATTTGAGCTTCAGCTTCAATATCTCTCCTTCCAAAGAACAGTCAGGCTTGATTTCCTTTAGGACTGACTGGTCTGATCTCTTTGCAGTCCAAGGAACCAATTCTGCTCATCTCCAAAAGTCCTAAATTATCACAGGTTGTTTCAGCCACAATTGATTGCATGGCTATCCGTTGTCAAACTTGACTTCCCATCAATGCCCCATTGATCATTAATCCTTTGGCGCATATTGCATAGTGTTTTCACACCGCCTAGAGGGATGCACTCACTACTGTGGCTGGATTTTCATGTGTCATACTAAACCATCATGTGATGGTTGGTTGGTTTTGATTTAGCATAATGTGTCAACCTAGCCAAGTCTTCTTTAATCAATGAACCATGGTTAAGCAGACCAAGAATTACGGTATGAATCCAGCCAGAAGTATTTTGTCTGTTGTAGCTGTCTTACTCAAAAATATTAAAGGCACAGAACAGCTGCATGGTTGCAATCTCCCAAATCTTTGGCATACAAGAAGAATTTCCATTGAACTGAAGAAAATAAAATGGCGTTATCTTTCAAAAACTAATACCCTGCCTGTCCAAAGACATCTTTCTTTCTTTAACTACAACCAGTGGTCTTGTCTGAATCTCACCTATATGTAGCTCCACTGTTCTACCACAGCAGTCATGGTGAGATGTCGAAAGGAGTGTCAACAAATCGGACAAGGTATAATTTCTTCCTTTCTTTTTAGTCAATGCGTCCCTGGCCTTATTTTAGTTCAGCATCATTTCTCAGTTGCAGATTTTTGAGTGACACGCAGAATGCAAAACAACATAAAAGGTTTGCCCTCAGGCAAATGTGTGTCCATGTAGGACTTTAATTATTCTTTCTGAATCACGTACAATATGCAAAAACCCAGTTCCCTGCATAGAAATCAGATGCATATCGCCTGGGTGTATTATTGTTGTTATTATTATTATTGCTATTGCTATTATAATTACTACTATTTTGGGATACAGAGCAGGCGTTTGCAAAGGAGTTTCTTGAGCTGATGGCTCTGATATTAGAGACGAAGGAAAACCAACTTTCCGATGTAATGTTGTAACAGAATGTAAACATCCCTTCTTGCGGTTTGTTCCCTTCTTTGTAAACACATTGCCTTCATTCAAAAGTATTTGCTAGATGTATGGAGTCTGCAACAAGCCATATTCTGCTTCTTTCCCCATTGTTAGCTCCCATTTTTCACCGATTAAAGTTTAGCCCAAGGATATTTTCACACAGCATGGCTGAACTGTTCTAGGAAGAGTTTGTGGTGTTTTCTGTTTTAAGATACCAGTTTATTAATTTCTCTATATATCTATTTATCATCATATATCTCTATATTTATCTCTATTATCTATTTATCTTCTGTCTGTCTGTCTATCATCTAACTATATCATTCTATACCATCTCTCTCTTTCATTCTATTCTATTCTATTCTATTCTATTCTATTCTATTCTATTCTATTCTATTCTATTCTATTTCTATCTATCTATCATCTATCTAACTATATCATTCTATCACCATCTCTCTCTCATTCTATTATATCTATCTATCTATCTATCTATCTATCTATCTATCTTCTAGCTAGCTAGCTACCATTCTATCATCTATCTAATTATATCATTCTATCACCATCTCTCTCTCTTATTCTATTATCTTTCTCTCTCTATCATCAATCATCTATCTATCTATCTATCTATCTATCTATCTATCTATCTATCTATCTATCTATCTATCTATCTATCTATCATCTATTTCCAAATATTGTAGAACTAAATATTTGGTTATCTGAGACGTGATCTGGCTGTTGGGTTGTGTGTTTTTTTAAAAAAATGGGATGGGAGTTAGCAATATCTTTATCTAGACATTTTCATATCTTGACAAAGGTCTCAATTAAGGCTTCATGTTGTCAGCCAGTTTGTGAATATATAGACATCTAGATATTTTATTCTCCTCCCCGCCCCCCCACATACATCCTATACTACCCAAGATGCAGAAATGGTTCTATTTTTAATCCATGATGATTTGCTTCAGATATGCACAATTCAAAAATCAAGTGGAGCAGTCCACAAATAAGAACAATATTTTTCACAAGGATGCATCCACAGTGTACTTAAGCATAACGCTGTAGCTAATTGCTGTTATTTATAAACCTTTGTACCTTTTTTTAAAAAAAGTCATTGGAATATGAAATGGGGAAGCATTTGGACGTAGGTTTTATAGTGACAGCTCCTGCAGAGACATGGAGAAGGACGGTGGGGTGAAAACAGGGTTATGCTCGGATGAGTGTCGACAAGATATCTTAAAGTTTCAGGAAAGCTAAATATTTCACAGGTGCCAGATTCATGAAAGAAATATGCTAGTCTGCCCTGTGAGATAAATCAAATTTCTGGTTGGCAATAGCAGGAATCCGAGGTTCCTTCTTCTTCAGCAGTCCAATAAAAAGAGGCCTCTCCACCATTTCCATAAATTTGATTTCAGCAAAAAATAACAACAACAACAGCAAATCGTATTTAGTAAACCAACCTCCATTTTTAAATATTTTGCCTTAACTACTCGATGGTGCTTTTTAGTATCATTTTACATAATTTAATACAATTTGTTCCATCCATTGGTTTTCATGGAGATACAAGCTGTTCGCTTGTGGAAAAGTTGGCAGTGTCTCTTAGGCTGGCAAGAGATCATCCTGAGGAGTTCCATTTCAAAGTTCTACAGGGCAACGGCCATTTTAAAGCACATTCACATTAAGATTGAATTAGGCTGTAGCTCCCGTTTGTTTATCGAACAAAAAAAAAAAAAAATAATGAAACGGATACCACATTTTCCCCCCTACTGCCTTTGTAAAACATATCTGCTTTGCCTCTACATCTCCAAACCCCCTGGATGGAATGTACTATTATATAAAAAGGTCCAGGATTTTATGCAGGAGTGGGATTCAAAAATTTTAGCAACCAGTTCTCTGCCTGGTTGTTGGTGGGCGTGGCCATGCTGGGCGTGGCCTACTCGGCCTCCTGCACCACAGCAGGGGTGGGGGTGGCATTTTCATCCTCCCCAAGCTCTGGAGGCTTTCCTTGAGTCTCTGGGAGGGCGAAAACAGCCTCCCCCAGGCTCCGGAGGCCCTCCAGAGGCTGGAAATGGGCCCATTTCTGGACTTCCAGAACTTACTGGAGGCCCATTTTTTGCCCTTCCAGAGCCTCCGCGTGGGTGCTGCACTTACCTGGCATCCAAAACGGCCCGTGTGGAGACTCCTGGGAGGGGCAGGGTTGGGTGGGCAGGACCAGCCAGTTCTTGCAACTACCAGTTCGGTGAACCAGATGTAAAATTAGGTTTGCCAGAATCTGTCTGAATAGGCTGAATCCCACCCCTGATTTCATGGTGGATTTCTTTAAATGCTACCTTCCCTAGTAAATGAAAAAGAAGACAAGCATTCCTTAACGATTTATCCAGCAGCTTAAGCGAGTCTAAGTGGCTAAATAGAACAAATAGAATAAGCATAATTTTGTTGCTTCCTTTTGGTTAATGATTTACACGGATGGACATTTTTTCCCAGTTTTAACCTTCCATTAGTTCTTGGTTCTCTATTCTGCTGTCAGGTGCAAACAACCAGACCCACACACATAGAATATAAACTAGCAACTTTATTGCTCAATGCCCGGTTTACAGGAATCTTCTCCGATTGTCAGTTTGCCCTTAGGAAAGACTAGATAAGGTTCAACAGCATTCAAGTTGGGGGTCAGACCCTGCCCTCTTGTGTCTACATAATAATTTTAGACTGGTCCCCCCACTTGACTCTCCCCCCCAACTGGGATAGTCTTTTTCTGACGTCTGCATCATTGTCCTTCTGGCCTCCATTTGTATCAAATAAACAATTCTGAAGAGGGCCATCTGCCATTTAGTGCAGAGTTTAGTTTATTCATTTACAGAAGCTTTAGCCCCCTGCATCTTTACCTTCTTTCCATACATTGTTCATCCACTTGCTGGCGAAATGGGAGCCTGGATAGCTCAGCAGACTAAAGCACTGTTATTAACATCCAGCTGTCTGCAATTACTGTAAGTTCGAATCTCACCAGGCTCAAGGTTGACTCAGCCTTCCATCCTTTCTAAGGTAGGTAAATTGAGGACCCAGTTTGTGAGGGCAATAAACTGACTTTGTATAAATATACAAAAGTATGAAGGCTATTGCTTAATGCATTGTAAGCTGCCCTGAGTCTCCGGAGAAGGGCGGCATATAAATCAAATTAAAAAAAATATATTGCAAAAACGCAATCCAGATAAAATGATTCACTGATACAATGCCAGAATAGAATTTAATATTTTTACCGGAGAAGGGTGAGAAGCTATTCAAGTGGCATCAGTTTTTGGTGTGTTTGGTGTCTAAGGAATCCTGGGCATTATTTTATTTTGGTAAAATACTTGCAGATTAGAAAATCACACACAATGGTAAATTTTCTGGTTATGGACTGAATATGCCATATTTCATTTCATGCACAGGAGATAGATGATAGATATTTCAGAGTTGTGTCAAGAAGAACAAGAAACAATTATGTGTTAAGTATTTTAATAAAAGCCATTCCATGAGGGAATAGACAGCTTTGGGAGATGGTGAACCTATTGGAAGTTAGATACTCATATGTCAGGGTTACCTTTTCTTGGTAAAAACCCTATGATTCTATCAAAGGTGGTGAAAGATTTCAGTTAAAGATTAGTACATTGAAAGCTTTGTGGGGGGTAGCTTCTCTTTCACTGGTATGCATATTTAAGGATAAAATGGAGGTATATAGAATCATGGGAATGTTTTCAAAGTCCTTTAAGTGCCTGACAAGTTCATGATATGGAACTTCCATGTAGAAATCCACCCACTGTGATGCTGGTAGAGCATTCTGCATTAGATATCCTTCATCCAATTCATGGATAAATGAATGGATGGAACAACCTAAAAGCTATGGTGAAATTTGCAGGTCTACTCCAAAATTCATAAATACATCTTGGGGAAAAAATAAAAATAAACATCAACAGCCAAACCTGATAGGTTCTGAAGATTCTTGGTGTATGATCCCTTCTTTGAAGATGTAGAACTTCATCACATTTTCCCAACCTGCCATTTCCGATCAGGTCTATAGCTTGAGTCCTACATTAGCTTGGCCTTCAAAGAAGTGATGAAGTTAGTGTCATAGCCACAGAAACTTGGAATCAAAAGGACAGAAGGAAGATCCAGAGTCGTGGTTAGTATCTGGGCGAACTGCAGTAGATTAGCAATGATTCAGACTTCCTGCTATCTAACAACATGTGCTCCTAAGCATAATTATAATGAGATTCAAGTCCTCTCCATTCTGCTTTATGCAACTTCTTTGTGTAATTTGTCCATAGTGCCTTATATTTTTTAAATACAACAAAACAGCGTGCTTTGATTCATTTTCATTTCATCACCAAGGGTATGCTAATTAAACATGAGTAAACACAGGGAAAAAATGGTAAAGAAATGTATGCAATCTCATGGCTGGTAGATGTGTTTAAAACGTAATTGTTGTGCGTTATCTATTAACTATTTACAAGGTAATCATTCTTATGACCTAGAAGCCTTCATTGTTACGGCTTTGCTTAACATGATGGCAGCTGCACATGAGTCCCGAATACTAACCCACATCTCTAGTGGGGCAACTCCATTTAAAAAGGCAATTCTTCCTTTGGAATCATGCTGCCCTCTCATAACAGAATAGATTCGATAGAGGAAGGTCCGTATAATTTTCTACGAAGCACGGAACTATTTTAAGCAAAAATGAAAGGTTGTAGGTATGGGAGGAGGCTAAGAAAGATCAGCAGGATGCAAGGCAAGTGATCTGTATGGCATCTTACACAGCCAACGATGGATTATAGCTACTCTCTGAAGAATTGGTACTTTCTGTAACCCTATCGAAGCTTCGAGGAGCCCTGTTTACTCACCTCCCCGGCCATCTGCTCGGAGCATCTGGTAATCAGGTGCAAGCCCCCACATATAGAGCATTCATGCTTAAATTTGCAGCTACCTTGCCACCCACATTGGCTTTTGTTACACTGCCAGCATGTACCTCTTTGTGAATTGGATAACAATCGGGGACTGAGAATTCCACCATCGGTGTGCTGAAATTGTGATGGCTCGGGTGTCAGTATCCTTTCCTGCCAGAGATCTAATTTATCTATTTTCCAGTTTGTTTGTTTGTTTGTTTGTTTCCTTCTTTACTATAGATACCATATTAAGTTTTCATCTACCGTGTCTATCTTATTGTGTTTCAGACAAAAATGTGTAGATTCCTCTCACATACACACACACATATCCAAACGCACACACATCTAAAAAAAGGTCACTAAATCTATATAAGGACTATAGGAAACCACCTGTCAATCTTGCCTGTCTCAGTTACATCCTCTGAATGAGCCCACTCTTTTTGTGTGCATCTATTATCTGGATATTTGACAAAAGGATTTTTCATATTTTTGACTTCAGAATAATAGAGATGGAAGGGATCTTGGAGGCCTTGCAGTTGAACTCCCTGCTCAAGCAGGAAACCCTACACCATTTCAGACAAAAAGTTGTCCAATCTCTTCTTAAAAACACCCCCAATGTTAGAGCACCCACAAGTTCTGAAGGCAAGCTGTTCCACTGATTAATTGTTCTAACTGTCAGGAAATGACTTTTTACTTCTAGGGTTGCTTCTCTCCTTGATTAGTTTCCATTCATTGTTTCTTGTTCTGCCTTCCTTTTTGCATATCTTTGAATGTATGAATTAATTAACACCACTATCATCATCATCATCATCATCATCATCATCATCTTGTATTCAACTCTTCCCACATAATAAACTTCTTTGTACATATATTTATTACCTTTCTGAAATGTCTACCCTGTTTCTCCGAAAATAAGACCCATCCAGAAAATAAGTCCTAGCATGATTTTTTCAGGATGCTCGAAATATAAGCCCTATTCCCAAAATTAGCTCCAGTTAAGATTGTCAGCCAGATTGATACATTTAGTACTGCATTTCCCCCCAAAATAAGACCTAACCAGAAAATAAATCCTAATGAGTCTTTTGGAGAAAAAATTAATATAAGACCCGGTCTTATTTTTGGGGAAACACGGTATTTGGCCCCTTATGCAATGTATATCAGAAAGTGAAGTCTAATTTGCTGATACAGTTTTCATGCCTCCTTTTTAAGGAGTGATAAGGTGCTTGACAGAATGCTTAGAAATGTCTTTAATTTCTTTCATTCAGAGGGCTGAAGACAAAGTTGCTTCCCCTCAGGATTCCAAAGCTGAAATTGTATATTCAGATGCATAATACACCCAAGTTGAAACATCTTTTCTTGTCAAAAGAGTCAAAACATTCGTTCTGGGAGGAAATTAAGTTGACAGAGAAAGAGGAGAAGCCATAATTCAATGAGAATGTCCATGTTTGATTCCTGGCCTTTTCAGTTGAACACAGTAGGTTGCTGTTTGTGGTGAGACCTGAGATTGTAGACAATTGGTATAGACAATTACTAGGCAAGATACATCAATTGCTTGAGCATCGTGTTACAGCCTAGTAGAATGTACATCCATCTCTATCTGCCTTGTCATTTCCTCTTAACTGCTGTCTCCGACATTTGCTTTTCAGTTCAAAAACATCCAAAAATTGTGGGGATGAAAGTTCCCAGTAGCCTAGGAATAATATGTATTTTGGTCTTTAGCTTGTCCTCAACAGAATATTATCAGGCAACAGATCTCCCCTAATGGATAGGTCTAATGTACCCAATGTCCTCTTTTCTGGGATTTTTTACAAATAGTGCATCTTTGCACCTTTTTGTCCTGGCCAAATTAATGGACAGTTATTCTTTCTATGGTCCTAGGTTAGAATCTGTACAATTGAGTTGAAGGAACTATCTGTAACTCTCGGTAAAAATTTGTTGTGCTACCACACATGTGGTAGTAGGTATCCTTAAAGTTAAAAAAATGGAATAAAGGAATTCCAAGTAAATATCTGACACAATTCTCAGTGTCAAATTATGTGATGTTGGTCATTTAAGCCAAAATTGTGCTCTCAAAATTGAGTTCCACTAATATTACTGAAAATTAAAATCAAGGAAGCAGGGTTGACATCTCCTTGTAGATTCAGGATATGGTCCCATTAGATATTGCCCAGTGGTTATATAGTGAGCTGGGAATGTTCCGAAGATAAGATGGAATTGTTTAGAGATCCTTGTGAGATTTGAAACATTTGATATACATGTCCCAGGATAATGTTGCAGGATTCAATCTGGGTCAGTCACTGGGACCAGAAATTTAATCTTCCGAATTTTGGGACTCAAAAAGGTCAGAGAACTTCTCTCTCTCTCCAGAATGTGTCATTCTGGCAGGGAGAGCCCATTCTGGTGGCAGAGAAGTTCTCTGATGATAGGCTCCAGCATGAGTCCAAAGCTCAGAAGACTAAACTTCTGGCTTCAAGTGACTGACCCAGATTGAATCTGAAAGATGTCCTCCTCCTTTTATCATGATGTTGATTCTAAAGGGTTAACTCTATTTGAATCCTGCCTTTGAGTATCTAAATAGGTTGTTGTTGTTGTTAGTTGTGAAGTCATGTTTGACTCATCTTGACCTCATGGACAACGTTCCTCCAGGCCTTCCTGTCCTCTAACATCCTCTGGAGTCCATTTAAGCTCATGCCTACTGCTTCAGTGACTCCATCCAGCCACCACGTTCTCTGTCATCCCCTTCTTCTTTTGTCCTCAATCTTTCCCAAGAATTTCTCAATTCTTCTCCAGTGAGTCCTTCCTTCTCATTAGGTGGCCAAAGCATTAGAGTTTCATCTTCAAGATCTGGCCTTCTAAAGAGCAGTCAGGGTTGATCTCCTCTCTGAATAGGTAGATGAATGATTCTGCTCATCCAATGGGCAGGCGTGCTTGTGAGCAACATATTGAGTGGCTGCGCTTATCAATCTCAAATGCAAGTAATCAAGGTAAGATGCTGAAAAATTGGCCTGATGGAAATTGCAATTGCAATTTCACTTACGTTGCCTTGAAATATCGTTGATGTATCCTACAGATGCATAACAGAAGCCGAACGCTCATATGGCTAATTGCTGAAGCTGAATACGCTCCCAGCCCTTCATAAGGGACCTTTTTCACAAGTGGGTAAAATGAGCAAGCATTTAGTAAAGGGGTCTTATTGGCGTGAGTCACTAAGCTGGCTTCCCCTGGCTGTTGCGCTGTAAGTCAGTTGGATAAGTTTGACAGCAATTTAAGTCCCATTGACAATTGCTGTCACAATATTGAAGGAAGATTGTATCAACAGAAGTGGTCGACATTCAACCAGTCATATGGACCGGATGAGTTTACCATATGCTTAACTACAAACTTTCCTTGGAACATTGCTTATGACTGCTTGACAAGCTTATGATATCAATCAATACCAAAACTTCATATGAAATGTTAGGTTGGCTTTGAGGAAAGAGAATCTAAGGGGTTTTTTTGGTTAGTGGGTTTGTTTATCAGAGAACAGACAACAGTGGGCAGATTTAATACTGGTGCAGATTAGAATATGCCTACGCTTTTGTTTTTGATTTTGATTTTTTTTTTTTTTTTGCTTCTTTGCTTTGCTTCCTTTTAATTGTAAAGGAGTTAATTCATTGATTCAGATGGTTGTATCAAGAGTGGGTGTCCTGTTCAGGCCACTGAAGCCATAGGTTCAGTAAGAATCTATGATTTAAACCAGAGGTCACCAACTGGTGGTCTGTGGACCACTGGTGGTCCGCAGGAAAATTTTGGTGGTCTGCAGAAAAATTATTTGCATTTTTTATATTGCACTAAATCAGGGGTCCTCAAACTACGGCCCCTGGGACGGATACGTGCAATGAACATTTGTGTTGCTGCAGAGAGTCTCCCCCTTTGGGGTCTTTTTGTGCGGGTCGGAATGGGGCAGAAATTCTGACTTGGGGTCTGCTTCAGCCTCCTGGTGCAGGGCTTTGGGCGAAGGCTGGAGGGAAGTGCCACTGGTAGTGAAGAGTCAGAGGGCCTTGTTCCAATGGTACTGCATCATGGCCTGGAACTGGCTGACCATTTCAGCCCAGGCACCGGTACCTGGCCTTGCACTCCCACAGATCTTCCCTCTGCTTGGAAAGCCTATGCTCATTGTCCCCAGTGAGGTGCTTCTGCTGAGCCGCCTTCTCAGTCAGATCCAATTTGAACTGAGCCAGCTGTTTTGCCAATTCTTTTTCGTGTTGGCTGCTTAGCTCCAGCAACTGCTTCCTGTTGGGGCCCTAAGGAGCCCAGGTGGGCAGGCGAGGAATGGCTGGGAGGGGAGGGGCAAGTAGAGGCCGGCAAGGCACCCCTCGAAGTGAGTGACATCAACTTGGCCATGCCCACCCAGTCACATGACCACCTAGCCACACCCACCCAGCCAGTCATTAGGCAGGTCATATTAGTGGTCTGCAGGATTTAAAATTATGAATTTAGTGGTCCCTGAAGTCTGAAAGGTTGGTGACCCCTGATTTAAACCACAGTCATGACAAACTGGTTGTATCCAGAGGGTGTGTGTTTATTGATGCTAACAAGGTAATACCCAGAGGTGGTATTCAGCTGGTTCAGACCAGTTCCGGTAGTGGAAATCGCGGGTGGGCCTGCCTCCCCCATGCCAGCTCTATGCCGTCCTATTTAAGCACGCTTTTGAGGCTGGGCACATGTGCGGGAGGTGTGCGCACCAGCAAAGCACGTTCGTGGAAGGCCAGGCACATATGTGGACGTGGCGCATGTGAGCGAAGTGAGCCAGTAGGGAAAGTAAATGAATTCCACTCCTGGTAATACCCCCAATAAAAATGTATATGCTTTGCCATAGATGTATTGAAGGATGAGAGTGTGCGTTTGAATAATATTGGGGTAAAATCAGTTGGTTGTTGTGTTTGGTATGTTGTGAGAGAACAGCCATACTCTTTTCATGTAGTCTTATTATGGCAAGGCATTGTAAATGTTATTTTAAAAGGCATGCAGAGATACATACATACAGGCATATATACAGGGATTGTATTTTCTTAGCCTACGGTTAGAATTTGATTTGGCATGCGGGGTAAATCAAATTGTAGTATGATGGACAGAAGGTGGAAGAGGAGGTGTTAGTAGTTGTAGGTGGTGTCAGCAGTTGTGAATCAATGTTTGTAGGCGATGTTAGTAGCTGAAGGTTACAAGCCTTTAAGAAAAGGACAAATATTTGCCATTTTAAACTCCTGATCATGAACACAAAACCCATAAACACTTCATAGAACCAAGAGTGACTTTTAAATATTCTCATCTATATTATATGTAATAAACATGCCAAGTTAGAAATTCAGAGACCAGTTAGACAAAAAAAAATCCCAAAATCTAATCCTCTTCTGTTTTGATTTAATCATAATCATAAGTTTATTTGTCAGGCATATATAGGATAACAAGTAAAAGTATAAACATAATTTGAATACATGAAAAGAGTAAGTAAAAAGGAATATTAGGACAGGGACGGTAAGCACACTGGTGCACTTATACACGCCCCTTACAGACCTCTTAGGAATGGGGTGAGGTCAACAGTAGAAAGGTTAAGGTTAAAGTTTTGGGGGTTTGGGGAAGTAACCACAGAGTCAGGTAGAGCATTCCAGGCACTGACCATTCTTTGCTGAAGTCTTATTTTCTGCAATCGAGTTTGGAGCAGTTTACCTTGAGTTTGTATCTATTATTTGCTTGTGTATTGTTGTGGTTGAAGCTGAAGTAGTCATTGACAGGAAGGACATTGTGGCAGATAATTTTATGTACTATGCTTAGGTCAGACTGAAGTTGGCATAGTTTTTATTATTATGTTTTATTAGCATTGGGCTAATTTTAATTTATTTACATGTATGGTTAACATTTAACAATGACCAGGATTGAACAATAGGAAAAATATAGATTGAATTTAAGTAGCTTATATGACCCTTCTCACTAGGTGTTTAGATTGTGCATTAGGTTTTTTTTAAAAAAAAATTCTTTCTAGAAATCGCTGCCTCTATTGTAAGTGGAGGGGAAAAAACCTATTGTGCTATATAGATCAATGCAGATAAATGCCTACATAACAGAGCCTGATATCCTGAAAAAGTTTATGGTGATCTGAAGACAGGATAAATGGAAGAGCTAGTAAAACATGCATTTATTGATTGGGTATGTGTGTGTATTTCTAGCTGTATGTCAATAAACCTGACAAATATGCTTACCAAAACAAGATATAGGTGTGTTTATAAAGAGGTAAAATATGGGATTAAAGTGTATTTCATGTATTCTGCTGAAAGGTTTTGTTGAAGAATAGCAATAGCACTTAGACTTATATACCGCTTTACAGTGCTTTACAGCCCTCTCTAAGCAGTTTACAGAGTCAGCCTCTTGCCCCCAACAATCTGGGTTCTCATTTTACCCACCTCAGAAGGATGGAAGGCGGAGTCAGCCTTGAGCCTGGTGAGATTCGATCTGCCAAACTGCTGGCAGCCGGTGATCAGCAGAAGTAGCCTGCAGTACTGCACTCTAACCACTGTGCCACTGCGGCTCTAAAGGCAGATACAGTAGCTCCTGAAGGCATGTAATCAACTGAGATCAAATAGGGATAACACATACTGTTGGAATTCATTGTTGGAATGTATTTCTATGCAACAACTACAGTAGTATTCAGCCAGTAGATGGCAGTGTTTACAAGTTTACAAGTTCTATGGTATCTACTCAAATGCTCTTTTCTTCTAAATAGAGTTTCCTGTTTCCTGTTACAGTTAAAATAGCCCAGCAGTAAAGCACATGGTGACTGTACTCTTTGTTTGCTCTGTAGCGCTACGTATAAACAGAATTTCTAACACAAACATTGGTCTTCGTGAATTGTGGAGGTGAAAATCGCCAAAATGCTGGACAGAAGATAGCAATGGACCGCTTTTGAACATGTGTGAAACAACAACACATGTACAAAAGTGGTGGGGCTTGCATCACAAGACTCCGTCTGTCATCTCACTAATTTTGGTGGCCCCCACAGATACCATTGAACATGCAGCCTGCTAGTAATTAAATCCTCCTCCTCCTCCTCCTCCTCCTCTCTTTCCTTCCTTTCCTTTCCTTTCCTCTGGCCCAGCCAGAGGTGGTATTTGCTGGTTCTCCGAACTGTTCAAAATTTCTGCTACTGGTTCTCCAGAACCTGTCAGAACCTGCTGGATTCCACCCCTGTTTTGGACTCATGCTGGAGCCCATCCTCAATGAATTTCTCTCTGGCAAAATGAGAAGCTATTCTCTGTGTTGTATTTAGATGGTGCCTGGTCAGTTTTATATGATGCTTTATCTCAGGGGTGTCAAACTCGATTTCATTGAGGGTTGCATCAGGGTTGTGTTTGACCTCGGGAGTGGCAGGGTGTGTGTGGCCTGGGCGGTGGGGGGGGGGGCATGGCTAGCTTGACGTCACTCATGTTGGGGGCGCCTGTGGTGGCCAGAGAGCTCTGCCAGCAAAAACAGGCTCGTGAGGCTCTGTTTTTGGATGGGATGGCCTCCTGCAACCCTCTACCAGCAAAAATGGAGTTCGTGAGGGCCGTGTGCAGCCCTCCTGAGCTCCATTTTTACTGGCAGAGGCACCACAGGCCAGTCCTTCAGTGTTTTCAGGGTGGCCCCACGGGCCAGATCTAAGCACCCTGTGGG